>JAMZAV010002386.1:0-93093 GCA_024449915.1 Sweltsa coloradensis | reverse complement strand
TGAAAAAGCGTTTGCGAAGCTTCCTTGTAGGTTGGTACGATGCTCTAGTATCTAGGCGGAACAAAAAATTATCACGTTAAAGCCGATTTGAGAAATACCCCAAAACACTAATTTTCGACAATTATTGCAGGATCAAAATAGTTTTTAAAAAATCGAGTAAAATCATAGTTACGAGATATAATTTTTTTAATGGCCATTTTAGTGTAGTTGTAGTATTATGCTATAGATTATGCTGTAAAATTTTTTTTTGTTTGACACTCACGTATCAGTGTCACATACAATTCACATACCCCGCTGGGATAGATTTTTTAATTTTGTAATTTCTGGATTGATTTACAAAAAAAAATAGACATGAGTATCAATTATCAACAATACGAGTATAATTTATCAAATAAATAGTACGTTAATAATTAAGTGTTGCATTTTTAGTGTTAATTTAATTAATTATTGGATGAGCGTAGCGAGCGAAGCGAAGATTCCATGTCATTACACTGGAGAAAAAAATCCGGAATGTTTTTTTTTTTCTTTCTTTCTTTTTTTTGTATCTTTGTCTGTTTGTCAACACGATTCCGGCTAAACCGATACTCCAATTGAGATGAAATTTTCTGGAGGCCTTCGAAATCTCTGAACTTAGAACTGCCACGTTTTTGAGCGCAATCGGAAAAATATTTCGCATGAAAATCGCAATTTTACGATTTATTTCGATAAAAAAAAAAAAATTCTTCGACTTATAACACCTACATGCTTTTTCTGATTTTAATGATTTTTGCTCAGAACCTTTATTTTATGACTTAATTCGTGTGAAATTTGAGAGCAATTGAAAAAATATTTATCATAAAAATCGAAATTTTACGCTTTTTTTCTTTTTTTCAACAATTGTTTGACTTATAACACCTACATGCTTTATCCGATTGTAATTATTTTTTACAGAACCCTTATTTTATGAATTAATAGATAGGCCTAAGTGAAAAATTTGAGCTCAATCGAGAAATTATTTCTTATAAAAATCGCAATTTTACGATTTTTTCCATTTTTAACAATTATAATTAATTTTTAAAAAAATACAAAATTAAAGTTAATTTTTTTATTTAATTTAATTTAATTAAAAAAAATTCAACTTAGTAATGATTTTTCCACAGAACAACAGAAAATCCGCATAACACATGGCAGCTCAATGCACCAATTACGCTCATCCAACAACGCGGCGGGACTTAAGCGTTTTCCTAGTTAAATTAAATTTGATTTAATCACAAAATGTTGAGTAAAATTAACACATCCAAACTGGGTACCTTTTGCAAGTTTATTTTACCGGAAAACAAATTTGCGGGAAAAATAACAATACATTAAACATTAAATTAAGAGCATTTAATTATTTTTCACCACTTGGTTTGATCCCCGGTGTAGTCAATTTTTAATTTCTGTCTAAATTACTAACATCGTCATAGGCGCCTACTATAAAGCCAAGGTACCTTTAGAAGGGTATTGAAAATACCCGAAATATGGCATTGATTTTATAGTTGAATGTAATAAAGAACAAGTGTAAAAGCCTGTAAATTTTATTACAATATACTATGGTGTGTTGATTTGTGGCTATAGTCCGGAGGATTACTGTAAAAAATCATAACAATCGTGCACTTTGGGGTAGAAGAATGAAATTTTGTGGACACACTCCACATACCCATAGGATAATTTTAAGAAATATACGCATTTCTCATCAGACCCAGGGGGGGCATGCCCCCCTCCCCCTGAATAAGTCACGAGTATTTTTGTAAAAATTAACAAAGGTCGTGCACTTTGCGGTAGAAGCATGAAATTTTGTGGACACACTCCACATACCCATAGGATCATTTTAAGAAATATAGGCATTTCTGATCGGACCCAGGGAGGGCATGCCCCCCTCCCCCCTGAATAAGTCACGAGTATTTTTATAAAAATTTATAAGGATCGTGCATTTTGGGCTACAAGCATGAAAATTGGTGGCACACTTCATATACTCTAAGGATCATTAAAAGCTTTTTAGACTTTTCTGGTTGCATGCAAAGCATGCAAAGAAGTAGTAAAGTGCTCGTGCACACGTTTAGTTTGCACTGCCAGCAAATGCACAAAGTCCAACTTTGCATACACTGTCCGCTGCAAGTGCGAAGGATGCGAACGGGAGTAGACAGACAAAACTAGTTGACTAATTTGACTATAGGACTTTATTGACGGATTGACTATCAATATCGACTATCGAGATTACTTTATAATGGTGAAATAAATATATTTATTTTTGTTGAAGTTGTTCCCTTATCTTAGAACAAAGAAATAAGTTAACTGTACCTGTTTCAAGGAAATGTCATAACTTATGATTTTGTAATGTTTATCCAACCATTTTGTGTGTTAGTTTCAGGAAAAGAAATCTAATCGAAATAAAAAATATCATATTGGCATTCAAAAATCTTCTTTAGAAATTTTGAAATTGACATTGAAAATAATGACCACAAAAGAATCTACTTATTTGGGGTATAAGGCATATCATGCACCTAATAATGTTCAATCACGATTATGGTATGTGGCGTCTTTTTACAAGGAAAACATATTGTGATATTAGTGATAAACGTATGCGAATGGTACCGGCTCATGGCAGCCATCTTGCAGGGGGGTCAAATGACCCCCTCCCCTCTTATCTCTAATCATATCCTCTGTACGTACACATGAAAGATATCAATCAAGGCTGTTGATTCTAATAAACGCAATAAATTAGTCCACAGCTGTCCCCTCCCCCCTCCAGCAGCAAGCATTGCTCTGGCAATAGTAAGATATTATTCTCACACACACACACTCGCGGGTGATGTCTGGTCTTTGTCGGCGAAAGTGCATGAACAGCACATACTGGACGTAAGCGAGAAGACGCGTGACTCACACTCACTTGGTCATATAGGGTCCACCCGCTATCTGTTACATTGGGTGTTTGTAAGTGTGAATCGTGAACGGAACGGTGCAAACAACGATGCATTTCAGAGTCTCAAAACTCAAAATAAACATAAGAGAATCGTTCTCGATAAACTAAAAGAGAGCGGTGAGCATCCATCAACGCGAAACCGACAGTGTTGGCCGGTGTTGGCTCGAGCGCTAAGCGCTCGACTCTGATTCGGGAGGTCCCGGGTTCAAATCCCGTTGTGACCGGCAATCCTGACTGAAGGGTTATTCCGATGTTTTCCTCAGTCCTCTTAAATAGCCCTCGGACATCCCTTCACAATTGTCCTATCCGCAATATACCTATAGTTGAAGAGGGTCACACCGGTTAAATCTGATGTGTATACCCTACAACGGGCACCCTACAAAAATGTATTTATTTATCAACGCGAATATAGCCTATAGCGGCAATAGCCTATCACATTAAAACCAAATTAGTGGTTAAAAACACTGTTTTCAATTGTATTCATTACAAGTTTTTCTGTATTGGTTTCTAATATATACGTTATAGTATGAACTCGTTGGTCGTGTGGTTAGAGGCTCTGATCCTATATGCAGAAGGTCCAGGGTTCGATTTCCGCTGTAGGCAGATTTACTGATGTGGATTCGAGTCCATCAGTTCTTAGGAATGTGTAAACAGTGACTTTACAGCAACGAGGCACATAATAAATTATAAGGTTATTTCGAATTAGCCTTGTCGGTTCTGGCGCTGACTGTACTACAGTGTCACTGTACCCACATACCCCTTTCACTAGTTGTGCTGACCATTGATCTTTGAAGGATACAACAATGTTCGCTCCCCGAAAAATAAGGGCTAGTTACGCCAAGCGGCTCGATCGCTTGACTTGTACGGGAGGTCTCGGGTTCTGAATCCATCCCGTCACAACCGGCAATCTTGACTGAAGTTTTTTTCTTAGGTTTGTTTAGTCCAACAACAGTGTTATTGTTACGATTATAATTAGGACTATTGTTCAAACCATGCACTGATTATTATTGTAGTATCGTATGCTAGCATATAATAATGCAGTGATAGCAATAATATAAAACTTGTGTCCTGACCGGGGATCTTACCCGGGTCTAGGTTATAGCAGTTGAGTGGTGTGTATCCTGTGACCAGATTGTTCTGGACTCGAACCCAAGTCGCGTCAAATTTTATTGACAATATTTTTTATGTTGATGGTCTAGCCTGTATTCAGAATAATAATAACATTATACTTATTTCAAATGTCGCATAATGTTCTTTTGTTCTTTATTTGCAATCCCTCATTCCATAGAATAATGATCATTGCATAGAGACGAAAACTAAACATTTATTGAATTATCTTTTGGATTTCCTCCCTTTATGTGATGGGTTCGTTACACTCGAGATAAAACATTAGTATGTGAATGTAACCACTTCTTTATACTTGATGGACGCCCACGTCATTTTACGCCAGCTCGTGAATGGGGTTTGATCTCAGTGCGACCTTGGGCAATGTGTGAGCGCGTTGTGCGTCCTCTCAAACCTTTCTGCAGTACAAACAGATCCCACTGCCTCGCCGCAAAAATACGGCTCGCTATTGGAGGGACAAATTAAAAATATTTTGAGCGGAACTTCTGGGGCCCTCCCCCAACACGTCTCTCCCGCAATCCCCTCACCCATGTCCGTTTCATCTCCAAGATTATGCTTAACGCCTGTGACACCTTAAGAACAAACATATATATATATATATATATACGGGAGTGTTTCCCGATTAACCAAATCGAGAAATATATATATATATATATGAATACATTATTCATGATCGTCTATCATCATTTCTGAATTATCTCAACATTCTCTCTCCTACTCAGCATGGTTTTTTTGAAAAACAAATCCACCACTAGCGCAATCTTCAGTTTTTCTTTACCCTCTCGACTCTGCTTTGGACAAAGGTGACCACGCGGTATGAGTGTTCTACGACATGACAAAGGCTTTTGATACGATAGATCACAAAATTCTCCTAAGAAAGCTAAATACCTATGGCATCTGAGGGATCGCTTTAGATTGGATTTCCTCTTTTCTCTTCGGCCGCTCTCAAATAGTCTAAATCAAGACAGCCAATGGTCTATCCGTCACCAAAACCCGCTCTAAATCTCTGCCCATAGTCTGTGGAGTTCCCCAGGGTTCCATACTTGGGCCCCTAGCCTATATCATATATGTTAATGACCAGGCCACCTTTCTGGATGAGGGTATTCTCACACAATATGCGGATGACTCCAGCCATCTGATGACCCTACCTAAACACCATCCCTCTCAGGCACTTGCCCCCCTAATCAACAGCCAAGTGGCCAAAATGTCATCATACAGCCGCGACAATGAACTATACATCTCGCGCTCTAAAACGGTATACCTATACTTTCACTTTCACACCGCCAATAAGATCCCACTGGCTAGTCCCCTAGTTCATCTAGAGTTTGATATAATCCCCCACGCTTCTAGTGTAAAAGTAAACTCGACTGGTCTATCCATGTTAACCATGTTGCCAACAAAATTTTATCTGGATGCTACTCTATCCGTAAGCTCAAACAAATTGTTCACCCCCATATCTTATTGCAAGTCTACTTTGCCCACATCCACTCTCACTTATCCTATGGCCTGCTATTTTGGGGAGCCTCCCCCCAAGATAATGGAATATTTATCCTCCAAATGAGAGCGATACGCATTATTGCGTCTGTCTCCAGAAAACACTCCTGTAGGGAGCTCTTTAACAGTCTGCTGCACTCTTTGTTCGCACAAATAGTAATTCTCTTCCCTCTCAATGCGTCTGTGCACTGCCACAACACAAGAGCCATCCTTCACATACATAGGCCGCCCCACCACCTGCGCCTTTTTGCACTAGGCCCAGAGTACCTTGCCTCCACCCTTTACAACAAGCTCCCAGAAAAAAAACATAAAAACCTCCCCCACCCTGCCCTCCTTCAAACACAAGTTAAAAATATATCTCACAGCAAATAGCTTCTACTCGGTTAGTGACTATACCTCTCCATGTAAATAATAAACAATTATAAATAATGAACAATTAAATAATAGTAAATACAATCAATTATTCTAGCTAAATTCACCAATGATATATTACCTAAGTCCTGTTTCGAAGTCAACTAACATTGTAACATATGGTTACTATTTTTTAGTTATATGCCTCCATATCATTATGTCTCTTACTTTCATCTGTACCATTATCTTGCACCAATTGTAAATCACCTCATCGAACAATTCTCTTCTCCAGTTATACTTTCATAAAATAATATATTATATCAATGTCATTATTATTAATAGCAACTCGCTTATTTTCAAATTCCACTTTTACTTATTAGTATTTATACATTCCATCATTATCATGTGAATCATGTTAATGAACGTGTTGCTTATTTATTAGATTATTATATTATATTATTATTCATTCATTCCCTCTCTCCCAAGAGGGGTTATATCTGTTACCATGTATCGGTCGAATGAATAATTTGAAATTGAAATTGAAAACATAACTGATTTTCAGTGGGGGACAGTAAATCAAAGCGACCAAGCCAACCCTGTAGGCCCCGACGCAATCGACGAGTGAGCGATAACCAACCAAAGATCGATATTTGTAATAGGAAATATAGCAATCAGTGGTATGGACAGTGCGAACACCCGCGGATCAACGCCAGAATCAACAAGGCCGATTCAGAACAACTCTGAATTTATTATGTGCTTCGTTGCTAGGACGGCTCCAAAGTCCCCGTTTACAAACTCCTAAGACAAGAACTGATGGACTTCCAAATTAAGTCCAAATCAGAAGTTAAAAAACGTTTGACCTTGGTGGGAATTGAACCCTGGACCTTCTGCATTGTAAGCAGATACGCTAACCACAAGACCAACGAGCCACACAAAAGAAAACCAACGAGCCACACAAATAATAATAATAATTTCAGCATATATATTAACAATTTAACACCCTATCAAACTTAACCCACGCACACACAAAAATGGTAAAAATACAGCCAAACATTACACACCCCGAAAAACAATGACATATAAAAGAAGGGGCTCATGTACCCTTGTTCATTAGCACATTCTTAATTCATAAACGTACACTGCCCCGTTACTATGAAAAGCTCTATAAAATAGAATTAGCATGAACCATTATTGTTAAATTAATAGTTGTAAATTATATTTTTATATGATTTTCAAGGATATATAGTTACGGGGAAGCGTACGTTTAACTAAATAAATCCTTTTAAAGAATGAATCTAAGAATATTGAAGAAAATGTAATGAAGAATTATAGAATATTTTGTAGATCTCATTGCCCTTGGGTGTGTAAAGTTTGGTTGTATTTTTACAAGTTTTTTGTATGCCAGGGATCTTATTACTTTTTCTGTTCCATTGTCAAAATTATTTTTGTTAAAATAGAATTATTGTTGCAGGTTCTGACTGGCATGAACCCGTTTTCCACATATCCCCTAGCCCTAGAGGCTAGAGTAGCGCATTATAACCTAACGGCTGACGGGCCCCTCAATATATAAAAGTAGTATTGCTTTGGAAATACCAATTAATAATATAATGTAAAATATCTCGTTGCCCAAAGACTTGCTTTTTGTACACAATGTAGGTAGTAATTGTCAAGTTTCTAGGCCTGTATATAGTTACTTGTTTATTATGAATGTATGTGTGAAAGGCTTATATTAAAACTTTTATTTTGATGCTTTTTAGCTAATTTTTCAACTTTTTCTTTCGAAAAGCACTATATCCTTTTTTCCTTAATGTACATGTACAATGTGAATGTTTTTACCCCACCCTTTGATCAGAATCGCTGGCCAATTGAAACTGACGTTTTTTTGGATGAGCGTAGCGAGCGAAGCGAAGATTCCATTTCACTACACTGGAGAAAAAAATCCGGAATGTTTTTTTTCTGTTTTTTTTTTTTTTTTTTTTTTTTTTTTGTTTTTTGTCTGTTTGTTGCACGATTCCGGCTAAACCGATACTCCGATTGCGATGAAATTTTATTGTGACCTTCGAAATCTCTGAACTTAGAACTGCCACGTTTTTGAGCGCAATCGAAAAAAAAATTCTCATAAAAATTGCAATTTTACGATTTTTTTTCGATTTTTAAAAAATTTCTTCAATTTATAATACCTACACGCTTTGTCCGATTGTAATGATTTTTTCACAAAACCTTTATTTTATGAATTTATATATTCGTGGAAAATTTAAGCGCAATCGAAAAATTATTTCTCATGAAAATCGCAATTTTACGGGGGTTTTCTATTTTAAAACAATTCTTCGACTTATAACACCTACATGCTTTATCCGATTGTAATGATTTTTTCACAGAACCTTAATTTTATGAATTAATATATTTTTGTGAAATTTGAGCTCAATCGAATAATTATTTCTTATGAAAATCAAAATTTTACAATTTTTTTCTTTTTTAAAATTACGATTAATTAAAAAAATTAAGAATTAAAGTTTATTTTTTATTTATTTTAAATAATTTTTAAAAAAATCTTCAACTTAGTAATGATTTTTTCACAGAACAGAAAATCCGCATAACACATGGCAGCTCAATGCACCAATTACGCTCATCCAACAACGCGGCGGGACTTAAGCGTTTTCCTAGTTTATTATTGTTATCGTACCCGAATAAAATTTGGCACGTGTGTCAGGTTACCTACCACCCGATTATGACAGTTTTTTGTTCATATCGCGTTCAATGATGACTGCATGAGTGACACCTCTGCGGCGCCCTAACGAGCACCTAGATAGTGTTTCAGTTTGTTTGACGCCATGGTGATGAACGGCGCGACTGTAGTTTGACTCCCACAACCCTCGAGACACGAATCACTCCGACGTCTCCGTTCTACACACACCGGACTCTGCCGCGAAGATGTTGGCAATTGCGTTCAATGAAGTAATTGCACTTCTTCAACAATCGGGCTTTGTAATGTCGGTCATGCATCCATTAAAAGAGAGTAACGGATTGAACGAATTGTACTGCTTTAAAGATATATATTTCGCAATTTCTAATACATACGTTTAGATCTTTTTAGTATTTTAAAACAATAGAGGTAGCTCTGAATCATGGTACAAGGTTCGTTATTTGTTATCGGTCAATTCCGGTTCAAGGTTTGCCACGGCTAATAATGAATAATGATGAGCCTGTTTTCAAAATTAGCAAGCTTTGACAGCGCGATTCTCACCCCCTTTTTATAGTCACTTGAAGAGGATTAGTTTATCCGTCAATTTTGTATGTAAAGTACGTATTTTAATCAAGATATTAATTATTATATATTTTAAAAGTCTATAATGCTAGAGACTTTTTTAGGATCACATCCTGAAGCCAGACATTATTATCAGAATTGATATCAATATTTGTACATGACCATGTACATATACAGCCATAGAAGCATATTATAACGCAAGCATAATAATTAACTCTGAACTAAATTGATATTTTGGATTTTTGTAAAATTTTGGGAACTTATTCGTGGCTAATCCGTAATAATGTTTTGTAGTCTTCAACCATAAAACAGAAAGAGAATGACCACACCCTTGCATGACAGCCGCGCAAAATTGCACGTGAATCAGGTGACAACTGTTCCCCAAAAAGTATAAAATTGACACTGGCAATTTTAATTGCCATCAACAGTTATGTTCACCGGGCAATGCATTACCATTGTGTAAATGGACTAGCACAGGGGTCGGCAACCTATGGCACGAGTACCACGTAGTGGCATGCCAAGCTATTCCCTGTGGCACGCGCCTTGGCCAGATAAAATTTTCAAACTCGAAATCGTAAAAAAATTGCTTGGCCATAAACCAAATTCAATGGCCAAGCAATTTTTTATGATTTCGAGTTCTCGTCAACAGGCGAAATGATCTTACTTCTTTTCAATGCGCAACTAGGGAGAAAGAATGAAAAGCTAGGATCAACTTCTATATCTCACAGCATTCACAGCCGAAGACTTTGAAGGAGAGCTTGGCTGACGTTTTTTTTTTTTTGACAAATTTTGGTATTTGTGGGTGTTATTAAATCTTTGTTGCTGCTGCTGTTTGTTTTCTATCTAGGCGTGAATGATGGACTTTGAATGATTAAATTGGTTAAGTTCAGAGTTGATTTTTTACATTTTGGGCCCACGGTCCCCCCAAATTTGCCCATTTGTGTTTTGGACGCTAGATATTTCAAGTTTGTACAAATTACTACGCCTGAGTAATTACGCGTATTGATTTTTATTTTATTTTCGCCGGTCCCTATTGCCCGGTTTTGGTTTTGAAAGCTAAAGTTATTGAGCATGAGAGACATCTAAGTGTGGTCCAAGTTTCAAAGTTCTAAGATGAACCGTTTTCTCTGTATAGCGTATTATTCATAAGAGTACGGAATTACCTAGCTGATGATAATTTTGAATTTTTCCGGTACCCGTTACCCAATTTTGCTTTCCATATTTAAAAGTGATAAAGAATGAAAGATATCAAAGCGTATTCCACGTTTGAAACCTCTCAGTTGTAGCATTTTCTTAGAATGATTAATTTTTTAAAGTTCAGATATGTTTTTTGTCATTTTTGGGCCCACGGTCCCCCAAAATTTAGCCCCTTGTGTTTTGGACGCTTGATATTTTTTAATGGTTAAGAGCATGTTCAATTTTAAATTTGTACAAATTACCACGCCTTAGAAATTACGTGTTTTGATTATCATCCTAATTTTGATTTTCTCCGGTCCCTTTTGAATCGATTTTGGTTTTAAAAGCAAAAGGCACTGCATCTGAGGTACTTCTAAGTGTGATCCAATTTTCATAGTTCTAAGATTTACTGTTTTCTCCGTAGGCTCAATATAGCTCCGTGGAGAATTAGCCCACCCACCCAGCCAGTCGGAAGGAATTCAACACTGTTGAGGCACTTTTTAGCAAAGAACGGGTTATCGGGTCGGGTTGATTATATTTTTTAGGTCATGGATCACATATCAGGTCATAAACCGAGTTTCAAGATTGTAAATTTTCCGGGGCGGCGTATGCAGATAGCTGAAAACTCGGGTAGGTGTACATAGGGTCGAGTTAGTCTCCTAAGCAGTCGCGTGCGCTTGGCTGCGGGCGAACGACCGTCGCCCTAGATGACCCGACAGTTCATTTCTAAATTTACAAGATTCTCTTTATAGTTTATATATTTTAAAAACAATTTCAAAAATCTTAATCTACACAAGGCCTAAAGTAAAAGTGAAGTAAATGTATCTGAACGTTAACAAATATTTATATTACTTATTTCAAAATGTATTCCTTACAATACATACATCCTATCAAAAATCTTTTTTGCCAACCCAGTGTTTTCCTTCACATACATATAAAATAATCCCAAGTTGCAATTCTATAATATGCTAGAGCGAAGCGAAGACTTCAATTTCACTGACCCCTCAAAAATTTAGCTCCAATGTTTTTGTTTTTTTTTCTCTCTCTTTCTGTCTGTTTGTTTGCTCTCTACCGGGCAAACGGCATATGCGATCTTGATGAAAATTGGAGGGGACCTTCAAAATCTCTGAACTAAGACCTGCCACGTGATTGGGTACAATCGAAGAAATATTTCTAATGACTATCGTACTTTTACGATTTTTTTCTAGTTTTAGTGCGATATTTTCGTGACATGTGGGCCGATCCTGACCAAACGGGTGGGGCTACAAAGTTAATATTTTACATGGACATTAAGGTTATGGTGATGTCATGTAGAACCTTTTGAAAGAAAAAGTTGAAAAAGTAAGACATACAAATCCATAGAATAATATGAGTTTTTTGAGGTATATAATAACAATTAACAAGTAACAATAGAAACTTGACAACAATCACCTACAATGCGCTCAAATAGGACTTGCAAAAGTAAAGAGATCCCACGCAAACTAAAAACTTTTTAAAAAAGCTCATCCATCAACGCGACTAAAAAAAGCGTTTGCGAAGCTTCTTATCACATAATCAACATTACAAATAAGTGAAAACCTCATGCCAATGTAAACGATTGATTTATTTTGAGTTATAACGTTTTTTTATATTTACAATAAATGCAATTTTTATGTCGAATAAAGTGAAAAAATTGACTAAAGAAGCCCCGGTTGAAGATACTATTTTTAACATCTCTTCAATATATTTTTATGATTTGAAACATATTTGTGAATATAATTGGATGAGCGAAGAGAAAACTTCAATTTCACTGACTCCCCAAAAAATTAGCTCGTTTTTTCTGTTTGTTTGCTCTCTACCGGGCAAACGGCATATGCGATCTTGATGAAAATTGGAGGGGACCTTTAAAACCTCTGAACTTAGACTTGCCACGTTTTTGGGTACAATCGAAAAAATATTTCTCATGAATATCGTACTTTTACGTTTTTTTTTCGAGTTTTAGTGCGATATTTTCGTGTCATTTGGGCCGATTCTGACCAAACGGGTGGGGCTACAGCGTTCATATTTTACACGGACATTAAGTTTATGGTGATGTAGAACCTTTTGAAAGAAAAAAAATTGAAAAGTTTAGTTTTTTGAGGTATATAATAACAATCAATGAGTAACAATAGAATTTTGACAACAATCACCTACAATGTTTTCAAAAAAGCACTCGCAAAAGTAAAGAAATCCCACGCAAACTAAAAACTTACAAAAAAGCTCATCCATCAACGCGACTAAAAAAAGCGTCCGCGAAGCGGCCTAGTATAGTAATAAACAAATGACTTACGTTCTCTTTGAAGATATTCCCCCATCAACCGAATACAAGACACCTACAACTAATTAATAACCATTGATACAGAAATTGACAACTACGAATTTTTGTTCATGTCAAGCAGCATGTCTATATTATGTACTTTTTGTATTATATAACCTGCTGTCTTCATACATCTTAGTTTTTCAGTCGAATTATTTATATTTTTTACTTTTGTTTATTCAAGTTTGACAATAATATTGAATTAATAATTGTTGTATAATTTTTATTTTATATATACCTACTTGTTTATGTTGTTTTATTATGTTTTAAAAATGTACAATGTGCAAAGTAAAGAAGACGACTACTTTTTATCACACGTGCAACCGTACCGGACAGTTTTGTTACAAACAGGAAGATATCAACTCACTGCCAGAGTGAAGGCGTAATAACCGAAGTACACTCGTTCATATCTACCAATACTATAGTCTGCTAGCGCACATTTTGGGGCGGCCCGACTTTGGGGGGCCGAAACGGCAGTTTCCCATCTCCGTGGGCGGCCGACTCGGCGACGTACGCGACCGGAATTTATTTCCGAGTTTTAGTAAAAATACACTCGCACTGTCGGCCGCCGACTTCTAAAACACTTTTCGAGGTATTTGCGACTCGGCAAATTCGTGCTCTTTTGCCCACCAAAACGCGGACCAAAACGGCGGCCGACGCGGCGCCCAAAGTGCGCGCGCCAACCGCTCGGCGCCGGCACCGTCGGGGGCGCTCACGCGTCGACGACGAAAAACACCTCTTGACTTTTTCGCCCATCTCTCTTCGTTTGGCCGTGGCGACGTTGAACAGTTCGACTCGAAAAAAATATCGCGGAATTTTCGCACAACTCAAACATTTACACCAACTTTTTACGAGAAATGATTTTTTGTAATTTTTTTCCCTTCAAATTACCTCTGGGAGATGGAATTTTACATGTCCACAGTTTATGAAGTTCCCCCAAAATGTACCGTATTCTTATATTTGGCCCTTCAAATTTTGACTTTCCGAATTTTTTTCCAAATTTTGGGTAAACTCTAGAGCTTTGGTCTTTTGTGATATTCAAAGCTTGGAGACGTACGCACAAGAGGGTGGAAAAATTGTCGCCGAAATTTCGTAAGATAACGCGAAAAAAATTTAACAAACTTTAACAAAACTTTTAATTTACACCTTGCCTGTTGGAAATATTCGAAATTCGAATTTGAACGTTTCTAAAAAAAAAAATCGAGCCCCATCCCCTTTGGGAGGGATGTATGTACATGTGTTACAATAGTTTGGGTACCGGGAATCGAACCCGTCGTAACGGTACAATGTTGAATGCCGAGCGAAACGTCCGTTTTGCTGTCTACTTTTACCTTGAGGGGGCCAAAACTCATGGTGAATATTTTTTTACGAAAATCCAAAGGGGATGATCCCCTGTACGGGACCATCCCCTATCAATGTGCTATAACACAATTGGTACTTTGTTACTAAGGGAGGGGTTGTAAATCGACTAAAAGTATCAGGTGTAAGTATTTTTCAATAAAATTGAAAATTTCTTTTAATGGAGCACAATAAATAACGGGTCCAATCGGGTCAAAAAAATAATATGTTGTACTATAAAAATAGCTCAAGAGTCGGGCAATACGATCAGACAAGTTTTAGCTCTTCGTTTTTACCCCCAGTGGTCGAAAAATAAATCGGAAATGAATTTTCACACATTATCTGGCATCGATTTCACCCCAAAATGACCGCTTTGACGCTGTGTACCTCATAGTAGCATTTTTTGAGAAAAACCAAAAATATTGCCCGGAAAGCACGGGACCTGAAACTACATTTTGATAACAAACACTTTGTGGTTTGTGACATTCGCACGTGTTTTTTTCCTTCCGACAGGCAATCAATGTGTAATTATTTAAAGAATGTAATAGCATTTTCTTATCCAACATGATCTTTTGAATGCCCTGAAACGGGCCCTATTTCGACTTTTAGGTCCCTACCATGTTTGGCTAATTAATTAATATGAAGTTTAATCTTAATAACAAAATTAACTTCGACTCACTTTTCAAAGGTCCTGAGCGCCGAAATTGCACTTGAAAATAATTTGTAATTCAAAAATGTAAAATAATTATCATTTAACTTATTATTGCATGCTCACAGTGTGCTGTCTACCGAGACGAAAGGAACGATTTTTGTAGCAAAATCTATTTATATCTCAAATGTTGTTAGAAGATGTGCGATGTTGCTCAATAGAGGCTGAGGCTCAGAAAGGGTGTGTGTGGCCTACTATCCAATTCAAGAAATCAATTCAACACAATATGCACTTGAACAATGCTCATGTGGAAGATAATGGAAAAAAAAAAAAAAACACATTTACTTAGAACTTGACAAGATCTACAAAAGGGTATGCGTGCTAGACATTCACCAGGTCAAAGGGGGTTCTTCAAGGGGCAATTTTGGTAGTTAAAATATACATAAATGTAAATAAAAATTAAATTTTGAAATGATTTAATTTTATATAAATCAATAAACAACTACTGGGGTCGGGTAATGATCGAGGGGCAATCGAGGACATGAACCACTGTTGAGGGCAATCCCAGACTACTTTAGGGGGAAGGGAGGGGGAGGGGGGGGAACGTAAAGTTGACTTTTTAATACTTAATCCTTTAATATTTGGTGAAATGAATTAACTTTTTTCGGTTTTGCACTTTCCAATTACGTCACAGGGCCGCGTCAAAGACATCCGATTTTCGAGGACTGTTTTGACTAACCCCGCAATGACACAGTTAGGGGGGGGGGGCTCGGACGAGGGGGATTTTGAAAATGGGAAATAATACATTTGATCAATATTTTCAATCCTTTTGCAGAAATTATGTTTAATACCAGTATTTCCGTCGTGATGGGCCATGATGATTGTGATACGAAGGAGTGGGCGAGGAGCGTGGGGGGGGGGAGGGGGGCTGGTGTTAAGTCGAGTTTTCAATATAAAAGCCTTGAAAACTTGGTGACATTTAGTAACATTTTTCGGTTTTGCTCTTTCAAATTATATCACAGGGCTGCGTGCAAGGCATCCGATTTTCGAGGACTGTTTTGACTAGATGCCGCAATGACACAGTTCGGGGGGGGGGACGAGGGGGATTTTGGAAATAGGAATTAATACATTTGATCAATATTTTCAAGTCGTTTGACGAAATTATGTTCAATACCAGTATTTCCGTCGTGATGGGCCAAGATGAGGGTTTAAAACGAAGTGGGTGTGGGAGGGGGGGGGGGAGGGGGGAGTAAAGTCGAGTTTTCTATACATAAACCTTAAATATTTGGTGAAATTTATGAACTCTTTTCGGTTTTGCTCTTTCCAATGACTCACAGGGCCGCGACCAAAGCTCGGGCGAGTCAAAGATCCAGGGGCGGAGCCCCGGCGGGGGTTTGGGGGCTGGCCCCCACGGGGTCCAGGGGCGGAGCCCCGGCGGGGGTTGGGGTGCCCACCCCCCAGATCAATAATAAAGCAAACTAATAAATAGTCGAATAGCACAGGGGGTTTGGGGGCGTTGCCTTCGACGGGGTCCAGGGGCGGAGCCCCGGCAAGGGTTGGGGTGCTGGCCCCCCATACAAGAATAAGGTGCAAACAAACAAACAAACACGACAGGGACCGCGGGACGGAAAAAAACGAAACGATTGGTATTATTTCGCTGGGAAATTGATGGGTCTTGAGTCTTGACCCAGGGCAAACCTCACCCTTTTTGGGGTGCCAAAGGGGAATTTGGAATTTGAAATATTTTGATTTTTTGTTTTTCGTCGAACCAAACACGTCAGCGGGCCGGTTCCAAAAACGTAGTCAGGATATATCAAATTTAGGACGTGTGCAAAAATTTCTTTGAATTTCTCAAAAAAGTGGTTGGTCATTTTGGGGATCCAAAAACCATTACTTATCGTCTTAACTCGGGCAGTTCTTCTCCGATCCGGGCCATCTTGGGCTCTGCAGAACCGGACCGACAAGGCCAATTTTTCCGTGTCCCGGAAAATTCGGGGGGAATTTCGGTTTTTGAAATATTTTGATTTTTTGTTTTTCGTCGAACCAAACACGTCAGCAAGCCGGGTCCAAAAACGTAGTCAGGAATAATCAAATTTAAGACATGTGCGAAAAATTTCTTTGAATTTCTCAAAAAAGTGGTTGGTCATTTTGGGGCTCTAAAAACCATTTCTTTTCGTCATAACTCGGGCAGTTCTTCTCCGATCCTTGCCATCTTGGGCTCTACAGAACCGGACCGACAAAGCCAATTTTTCGGTGTCCCGAAAAATCGTCCCGGAAAATTTGGTGTCTTGGAAAAATTCGGAAAAGTACGGAAGTTGTCTGATTTTCAAAATTCTTTTCACACAATGTTTCGGAGGCCAAAGCGAGTACGGAAGTGTCCCGGAAAATTGTTGGTTATTTTTGGGAAATCCAAAAACATTTATTTTCTTAATAACTCGGGCAATGCTTCTCTGATTGGGGCCATCATGGACACTACGGAACCGGACGGCTGGCGACTATATTTTGAAGTTCAGGAAAAGCATCTAGGAAAAACTGTTGTCCCGGATTTTTCAAAAATGCACAGTACGTCCGATCTGGTCCATCTCGGGCTCTGCTAATCCGCGCGGACGAGGCAAAGATTTGGACATACCGCTCAAGTGTCCCGGAAAAACTTATGTCCCGGATTTTTAAAAAATTAGCATTTATTGTACGATTAGGTCTATTTTGGACCTTACAGAACCGCGCAGATGAGGCTAACATTTAGACGTACCTAAAAGTTGCCCAACCGCGAGGCCTTTCGTAGCTCAGACATTTTTCGTCCGATCGGCTCAATCTTGGGCTCTATGGAATCGGGCAGACAAGGCAAACATTTCCGTACCAAAAAATCGTCCCAGAAATTTTTTTGTCCAGGAAATTTACAAATTGCGTAAAATTTACCTTGATTTCAATTTTTTTTATGCTTCGGGGCGGAGGGCAGATTTGGGCGGCGTACCGAAAGTGTCCCGGAAAACAAAGTTGTCCCATATCTTCGGGAATAACGACAAACCTGATCCGCAAACTACCGCATCGCGGCCGTACGCGGGCCGATTCTCGAGTTTGTCGCGGCGACGAGGTTTTCCAACTACGAGGTATTCAAGTACGAGGTTTTCCATTCCCTCCGCGCAGCGGCTTTCAAGCCGCGCGTGAGCGCGACTTGTAATATATCGAATAGTCTAGCTAGGAGTATACTCGATCATATTATCTCGATTAGTCTAACATTGTCTATAATGCATTGCAACTATATGTAAGTAATGTCACTAATGTAACACATTGAATTTAATGATTATCTAACGTATTTTTGTATTGTTATCATTTGTGATGAAAGTGTATTTGTAATCTTTTAGTTTTAGTTATCTGACACTTGCGGGTTGATAATAGCCTGTTTTTATATTAATTATTATTATTATTATTATTATTATTATTATTATTATTATTATTATTATTATTATTATTATTATTATTATTATTATTATTATTATTATTATTATTATTATTATTATTATTATTATTATTATTATTATTATTATTATTGTTTATTGAGTGTTTTTTTAAACTCACTTACCAAAGTCACTGTTTTTTCCCGTTCTCGGCGAATTTTCGACGAGGGTCCCCTCATCTTCGTCCGGCCACGCCAGACACACTGAGGTCCAAAGTGTTTGGGGTTTGGCTTGGGGGTGGATGGGCTAGTAAGCAAGCTCTGGATACGTAATCTACCACCAGAGGTCTCCAGCTTGTGTGTAGTTCTAGACTTGGTTGGCTGATACTGTCGAATGCACAGAGCATTGCTGCTGCTTCTTTAATTTTGCGCGTTCGGGGGTTTTTGTCTTTTGTTTTTTTTTTTTTGGTTTTTGATTTTGGATTCGTCCCATTTTATTGGTTGGTTGCATTCATACTTATGGTCTTTGAGTCGCGAGCGAATTGTTCCTTTTTCTACTGCTTTTTTTATGTTCATTTATACGTACTGACACTGGTCTTTCCGTCTCACCGCAGTATGTACGATTGCATCCACAGGGAATCGAATAAACTACGTGTTTTGACACCTCGACCGGGTTTGTCAGTTTCGTCTTAGTAAGGACACTTCTGAGGGTCAGAAGGGACCGGAAAAACTATCCTCAAATTAAAACGATGGGCTCTTCTACGTAATTTTTCGCAAATTCCTGAATGTAATCAATGATGATTGTGGCTGTAGGTTTATCTAAGGGAGTCACTGGTTTTACATTATTGTCGACACAACGCTCAATCCAGTTTTTGCAAAGTGTAGGGGGATAGCCCATTAACTTACAAAGGCGTTTTGTAGTAAACTCGTTTCCTCTTTTAAGGTATCTGCGTTGGAGCAAACATTTTTTGCCCTCGTAACGAGACATGTGACTATTCCCTTTTTTACTTGTAGGGGGTGGTTTGAATTAAAATGCAAGTACTGGTTAGTGTGCGTTGGTTTGCGGTAAACTGATGTGATTAGCAGTGGATTGGATGTACTATTGTTGTGAATATTTGTGTTGCTATTGTTGTAGTTGTATGTTGTTGTTGTTTGTGGTGGAGACGGGTACACTGGCTGGTTTCTCTATCAACGTATCAAGAAAAGCCAAACTATTTTTTTTTTCCAATAGTTGGCTTTTCTTGATACGTTGATAGAGAAACCAGCCAGTGTACCCGTCTCCACCACAAACAACAACACAACAACACCAACAATAGCAACACAAATATTCACAAAAATAGTACATCTAATCCACCGCTAATCACATCAGTTTACCGCAAACCAACGCACACTAACCAGTACTTGCATTTCAATTCAAACCACCCCCTACAAGTTAAAAAGGAATAGTCAAATGTCTCGTTACGAGGGCAAAAAATGTTTGCTCCAACGCAGATACCTTAAAGAGGAAACGAGTTTACTACATAACGCCTTCGTAAGTTAATGACTATCCCCCTACACTTTGCAAAAACTGGATTGAGCGTTGTGTCGACAATAATGTAAAACCAGTGACTCCTTTAGATAAACCTACAGCCACAATCATCATTGATTACATTCCAGGAATTTGCGAAAAATTACGTAGAAGAGCCCATCGTTTTAATTTGAGGACAGTTTTCCGGTCCCCTCTGACCCTCAGAAGTGTCCTTACTAGACGAAACCTTACAACCCGGTCGAGGCGTCAAAAAACGTAGTTTTTTTCGATTCCCTGTGGATGCAATCGTACATACTTCGGTGAGACGGAAAGACCAGTGTCAGTACGTATAAATGAACACAAAAAAGCAGTAGAAAAGGAACAATTCGCACGCGACTCAAAGATCATAAGTATGAATGCAACCAACCAATAAAATGGGACGAATCCAAAATTTTATTTAAAGACAACAACCCCAGAACGCGCAAAATTAAAGAAGCGCAGCAATGCTCTGTGCATTCGACAGTATCAGCCAACCAAGTCTAGAACTACACACAAGCTGGAGACCTCTGGTGGTTGATTACGTATCCAGAGCTTGCTTACTAGCCCATCCACCCCCAAGCCAAACCCCAAACACTTTGGACCTCAGTGTGTCTGGCGTGGCCGGACGAAGATGAGGGGACCCTCGTCGAAAATTCGCCGAGAACGGGGAAAAAACAGTGACTTTGGTAAGTGAGTTTAAAAAAACACTCAATAAACATTACATTTCCGGGTCAAATAGCTAACGAACTAATATCATTATTATTATTATTATTATTATTATTATTATTATTATTATTATTATTATTTTATTATTATTATTATTATTATTATTATTATTATTATTATTATTATTATTATTATTATTATTATTATTATTATTATTATTATTATCATTATTCGTTATTCAAGTAGAGATTAATAAATAAACTAGGAAAACGCCAAAGTCGTTGTTAGACGAGTGAGCGAATCATGTGTTGTGTACGCGGTTACATTCTTTTTCCTCCCCCTACACCTAAGGCGGGACATTTATCTTTCTTCCCTGGCCTAGGTTAGAGTGGCGCATTATGACCGTACGTTAACGCGCCCTCATACCAACTGAACTTAAAACCCTATCATTTGTAGGCCTACCCTATATATCAATCAATTTAATGCTAATGATCCCGGGCACTCAACACATGACTCGCTCACTCGTCTAACAACGACTTTGGCGTTTTCCTAGTCTAGTTGGCTAGGGCTCCTTTATACCCGGAATGTTGGAGAACCGGGTTCAAACAACGGTCGGAATAGATTTTTTATTTCTGGATTGTATTGAAATAACAATAGAACATGTTTTGAAATGCATTATACAGTACTATGGGAAACATAGCCAGTACGAAATACGTGTAAAGATTGCAAGGTTTACTCAATCTCCCAGCGGAATGTTGGGGAACCTTGAGCGTGTAAGATTCGATACACCTTGGTCACTGCATGCCTTCTCGGACTGACTTCTTGAAGAACAAAACTATTGTCGTTAAATTGAATCTTACACATGTTTAGCCTATTTTTCAATTTATTATTTTTTGTAGGTTTAAATCGCAACGTATTTTGCTCAAATTGTTAACTGCATGCTAAAGTTTGGTACCTGTGTAATCTGTTTGAAATTTCAGCTCAATCTGTTTGGCCGTTTGGCGTTTGGCCGCTCTGGAGCGCACTCACTCACTCACTCACTCACTCACTCACTCACTCACTCACAATTCACTCACTGACAAAAACAAAAACACAAATCTTGTACCGTTTGAGTTGTATTGTGTGACTTCAGTCGCTGCGTTCCCTCATCTAATAAATACAAGACTACAAAAATCGCTATAAACAGCGTAAGCCTGACTCCCTGTTGGCAGTTTTTTGTGTTTGGTGAGCCTGGATTTGATTTCTGTTGCAGTGAACTAAACTAAGGCTATTCGAGACGATGAGTAGTAGTTAATGAAAGTGATGGACGATTACAAAGAACATGCCTTGAGCGGGATTCGAACCCATGTCCGCGTAGAGCCAAAAATTTCGAAGAAGCGCCCTAATCGTATGTGCCACCGCGGACGGCAGATATCGGGTTGTAAATTTTTCCTCTACTAGGAAAACGCTAAAGTCCCGCCGCGTTGATGGATGAGCTTTTTAAAATTTTTAGTTTGCATGGGATATCTTTACTTTTTCAAGTTCTTTGTTTTGCTGCCTACGCATTGTAGCTGATTGTTGTCAAGTTTCTTTTGTTTCCTGTCATTTGGTATTATTTACCGTAAAAAACTTATATTAAAAGCTTTATTTCTATAGATTCTGGCCAACTATTTAAACTTTTTCTTTTAAAAGGTACTACATCACCATAACCTTAATGTCCATGTATAATATGAACGTTGTAGCCCCACCCGTTTGGTCAGAATTGGCCCAAATGTCACGAAAATATCGCACTAAAAATCGAAAAAAATCGTAAAAATACGGTATTCATGAGAAATATTTCTTCGATTGTACCCAAAAACAATACACCTCTAAGTTCAGAGATTTCAAAGGTCCTGTTAAATTTTCATCAAGATCGGATATGCCGTTTGCCTGGTAGAGAGTTAACAAACAGACAAAAAAAAAACAAAAAAAAAACAAAAAAAAAACACCCGAGCTAAATTTTTTGGGGGTCAGTGAAATTGAAGTCTTCGCTTCGCTCATCCAAAAATGCAATTTTTGTTTTTGAGTGAAGTGACAGTGAAATAATATATTTTTGGATGAGCGAAGCGAAGACTTCAATTTCACTGACCCCCAAAAAATTTAGCTCGGGTGTTTTTTTTTTGTTTTTTTTTTGTTTGTTTTTTTGTCTGTTTGTTAACTCTCTACCAGGCAAACGGCATATCCGATCTTGATGAAAATTTGACAGGACCTTCGAAATCTCTGAACTTAGAGGTGTATTGTTTTTGGGTACAATCGAAGAAATATTTCTCATGAATATCGTACTTTTACGATTTTTTTCGATTTTTGGTGCGATATTTTCGTGACATTTGGGCCAATTCTGACCAAACGGGTGGGGCTACAACGTTCATATTATACATGGACATTAAGGTTATGGTGATGTAGTACCTTTTGAAAGAAAAAGTTGAAAAAGTTAGACAGAATCTATAGAAATAAAGCTTTTAATATAAGTTTTTTGATTTTTTGTGCGATATTTTCGTGCCATTTGGGCCAATTCTGACCAAACTGGTGGGGCTACAACGTTCATATTATACATGGACATTAAGGTTATGGTGATGTTGTACCTTTTAAAAGAAAAAGTTTTAATAGTTAGCCAGAATCTATAGAAATAAAGCTTTTAATATTAGTTTTTTACGGTAAATAATACCAATTGACAGTAACAAAAGAAACTTGACAACAATCAGCTACAATGCGTAGGCAGCAAAACAAAGAACTTGCAAAAGTAAAGATGTCCCATGCAAACTAAAATTTTTAAAAAGCTCATCCAACAACGCGGCGGGACTTTAGCGTTTTCCTAGTATAGCAGAATAGAACAATCATGTGTTACATAAGTTCCAATAATGTTATCAATCAATAAGAAGACATTTCACCTGTACACAATGAACTATTATTCAGAATTAGCTTTGAGTAGAAGTGGAAGAGTAAAAGTCCACAATAACATGATGACAGCTAGCTTTTTAGAAAAGCATAAGTGATATTTTAAGAGAAATCAATCACTGGATTATCGTTATGACTGATCGGATCTCGATAACGATTATTTTTAACTTAGCGCAGCTGTGGGCTTGCAAATTTGGCCGCCAACTTTTATGTGGGATTGCCCGTTGCATATAATTTGTTAACTAGGAAAACGCTAAAGTCCCGCCGCGTTGATGGATGAGCGTTTTTTGTTTGCGTTTTTTGCGTTTGTTTGCACTTTTCCTTTGCAAGTGCTTTTTGAATGCATTGTAGGTGATTGTTGTCAAGTTTCTATTGTAACTTGTTAATTGGTACTATAAAACCTCAAAAAACTCATAGTAAAACCTTTATTTCTGTGGATTCTGACTAACTTTTTCAACTTTTTCTTTCATAAGGTACTACATCACCATAATCTTAATGTCCATGAGAAATATGAACATTGTAGCCCCTCCCGTTTGGTCAGAATCGGCCCAAATGTGACGAAAATATCGCACTAAAAATCGAAAAAAATCGTAAAAGTACGATATTCATGAGAAATATTTCTTCGATTGTATCCAAAAACAATACACCTCTAAGTTCAGAGAAAACGAAGGTCCCCTCAAATTTTCATCAAGATCGCTTATGCCGTTTGCCCGGAATCCTGCTAACAAACAGACAAAAATACAGACAAAAAACAAAAAAAAAACAAAAACAAAAACAAAAAAAACAAAAACATTAGAGCTAAATTTTTTGGGGGGTCAGTGAAATTGAAGTTTTCGCTTCGCTCGCTACGCTCGCTACGCTCATCCAATAACAAATTGGTGTACCCAGAGTGATCTACAGGCGAACAACTGTGTTATGGTATTTGGATCGTTGGGAAGGAATCTCTAAGGCCTTCTTATCTTGATTAATTGCGGCGAGGCGATACGTCCTTTCTTGATTGCGACACTTGGCTAATCTGATGATTAAACCAAAAGTATTCTCAATCGATGATGCAAGTTGTTGAACTGTGAACTTGACACGAAGTCACTTGAAGGTCTATGACGACGACCACTCGTCTTTGTGCAACCTCGATTCTGTGACGAAGCCTCGGTCTGTCGGCGTTATCAGTCACAAGATCTCATAGACATCCTTCCTGTGTTCTGACTCAGCGTTTCTTCCGATTACGCTTTAGTAGGATGTGCCAATCGCCAAAACACTTTGATATGTTGCATTTTGAGTGAAGTGACAATGAAATAATACATTGTATATATATATATTTATTTATATATTTATATATTATAGTGGCAACACAACAAGGCTGTGATCTTGATCCAGAGTTAGGCTATCTGTTCCATGTCTTCACTTTAAATCTTGATAAACGAGTCTGGTTTAAAGATTACTCTGGGATGAGTGCCAGGTATGTGTGACACTGTTTGTGAGTACATATATAATTTATATTTCATTTTATTTATTGATTTGAATCTTTGAGATTTTGATAATACAGTTGATTGTATGAGTTTGATCTATACGCAGCTGTTTCATCTAAGACATTAAAATGTCAAACCATTCCTTCAGGATCACTTGTCTCTGTCAGCAGATAGTGAAACTTTAACAAGACATGGCACCTAAAGGCTCAAGAGTGTTAACTTGTGACTTATATAAGTAAAAAATTGTAAAAAGGGAAAGTTTTGTGGAATGTAGGGAGTTGTGTGTAATATTTGCCCATGCAAATTTTTCAATTCAATTCACTTTATTTTTCCAATATTACATTACAATACATTTTAAATCCATTTGTATTTGTATACCCCTGTAAGACTGAATCTTGAGGTGGGGCATACCAAGCTAATTTAAAAGTATTTATTTTTATCATTAGTTTTGATGAACACTTAAAGTACTATTGTAATTTGGTTTATGTAAAAATAAGCTGTTTAACCGTACATAGTCTTTAATTATAATATGATCACGTACTAAGGCTAGGTTAAAATATTATTATAAAGGAACAAACATACAATGATAAATATAAATATTCATATTAACAGTTTTAGTTTAAATAAACATTAAGTTTTTTAGAGTGCTTAATTAAGGCTTAAAACGAACAGGTGAACAAAATTGGACGAACAGGTGAGACAGCAAGCGAGTTTACGCCTACTTACTAGTACTTGATAGTATCATTTATTGCGGTTATTGGATAAGAAATTAGCCACTTTTTTAGGCAAGTACAAAAAGTCACTTTTGATTGTAGGCTACGAATTGAGTCAGGAATTATATTAAAAAGCTTCCTGAAAATAAATATAGCATGACGCTGGGTTATACCCTTGTTTATTCTTCATAGATATATTTTGTTGCTGGTTCTAGAACGCAGCTTGATGTTCCATGCTAGAGACGGACTAGTTGCGATAACATTTATTTTCTTTGTATAAACATATTTACATACATAGTGCTAGAGCATTTATAGTATGCGTGTTTGAAGAACGCCATCAATTTCATAAACTTGTTTCGTGGGATGCCGGATATCTTTTTTTAGTATTATTTTTAGAATGAGATTTTGAATAATTTTTTTTTGTGTGTCACTGATGTGAGCTGTTCTTCAGAGGGTGAATGTGATGAATCCACAGTTTGGATGTGTAAATCTTGTAAAAGAGCTGATACCATTTTAGAAGAGGATGCTGAAAATGATAATACAAGTTAACAAAAAGGAACCAAGAAGTAAGAACTATAAGAAAGTGGAAGATGAAGAAGAGGAAGTAATTACAATGGAAATTGTAGAAGAAAGGGTGAACTATAACAAAATTGGGGGAAAGAAGAAAAATGTAGATGTGGAAACTGCAAAAACATATTTGAAGAGTGTAAAAACAGTGAATCAATTAAGGTATAATATATAATATAATATATTTATATATAAAGGTAAATGTGAGCGATGGTTTCATAGAAAATGTCCATATTTATCTGAAACGGAGTTAAAATCATTGAGAAAGATTAGAAATGTGCTTTGGTTTTGTGTCAAATGTTTCATGGAATCAAAAAAATCAATGTTAATAGGTGTTAATATAAAAATAAATGAGAGAATTGATGAAATTAACAAACAAAATTGAAAAACTGGGGCAAGAAATAACAGAGGGAAACAAAATAAGATATGAAGGAGGAATAAATTAAAGTGCAAGTAGTGAACAGAAAAGTGAAGAGTTAAAGCGAAACAAGAAATTCGACGACAAGAAAATGTTGAGGCACATGAGAGAGTAGCTGATAAAGATCATATAGAAGGCAGAATGTGATTCAAGCATGAAGAAATGGGAGAATAACGTGATAATAATACAACTTAAAGACACGGATACAAGGGTTAATTTTTCGACCCATGTGTAAAAAAGGGTAGATTGGGGTCGAAAAGGGTATTTTGAGGTAAAAAATTCAACTCGATGGTAAATAATTTTCATCGAAAACACAAAATGGTTTAATAATCGACCACAATCGACCCAAATCTACCTCTGAAAGTAAATAAGATCGATTGGTGTTTTGGGATTAATGACTAGGACAGTGTATACTCTTTCTCCAAGTGTTCCAGGTTCGAGCCTCGCTCTTGAAATTTATGTGTAATATTAATCTTCCTACTGGCTTTTAAATGATGCGTTTCTTTCTTACAGCAACATTCGTCACCATCGATTATTTCATTAATTAAATACATGTAAGATTCCATTATTCCCACTCGGTGAAATTTCAACCAGAAGAACTCTAAAATACTATTTGTACAGATCGAAATTTTTGCCATAAAGATTCGTCAACCCTTACAAGACAAACAAATAGTCTTCTTACAGGTCTAAATATCTACTCTCAAGATTTTAATCACCTAAACCCAGGATGGGTTTAATCTACCACTTAAGAGTCGAAACATGTCTTAAAAGTGACATATTATATTAAGAAGCCACGGAGAACAAAATCGACCTCGTACAGTTGAAATTTTACCATAAGACGGTCGAAATTTCGATACTATTGGTGCAGTTTATAACTTATCAAAATATGATCGTATTCAACCCAAATGATAAAATTTACGATCCTATTGGGTGGATTTCATTATCTTCTGTTTTATCGACCTGTTAGGTACTTATTCACTCTACCCAGAGGTAGAATAATCGACCCATTTTGTTTTGGGTCGATTTACTGACCCCCTAAAAACAGGGATCAAACCAGTGATATCCATATAGGGGTCGATTTCCTATGCCTCTGCGAATTACAGTGATACCAGTTAGTTTGAAACAAACTCAATAAGCGCAAACTAAATAATAATCGGATCGACGGATGGACGGAAAACCTTAACTTATTGAACTTTTTCACTCGCCAACTTCGGCATGTATAGATTCGCATTGCTTTGCTATAGTGGAACTGCATGGCTGTATAGTGTATACTTCCGTTGTCAGACCATAAGACCATAGGTCACGTTTAATTATCTTTCAGAACTCCAGAGAATGTTATATTTATGAAGTGCGATTGCGATATCAATGCATGCGGTTATATAACTATCGAAACAATCTAGATATAGCCTATAGGCTTATTAAAAGCCAAGTGTTTCTTATTATCTTATCTTCTTCTTATGTTCATAATGTTCTAGTCGATTTGTTTTCAAGTTGTTTAAAATTAAAAGTGAGAATCTTACTTGTAGCTTTTAGTATGAATACTAAAGTGGATCTCTTTGGTAGAGTAATCCACAAGTATGCGGTGTTCCTCCCATGTTTACTATCACCATCTATGTAGTTTTAGTAGCACCTATCGACCCTTCTTTTGACGATTCCTTAAGAACCGAATTAAACCAATTTCGATTGAATTAAAGACAAGCCAATTAACTTTTCAATACTCTTAGGAGGAAATGATCTGTATTCAAGAGAACGAAATTTTATTTGCGGTTTTATATGTAATCGAAAGATAGGTCCATGTGCAGTTTCGACCAGTCCAGACAATGAATTGTACGTAATTTATGATATTGATAAGATAACTGGTCGGGTCATTTCTACGCGTCGAATATGTAAATCCCTGTATCGCATTATTGTAAGTTCCTCTATACAAGTTCCAAACATTATAATGACGAGACAAAATTTGTTTTTGACAACGTGATTGCAGAAGGCAAGAAAAATTACTTGTGGCTTGCTTAATTGAATTAACCATTTTATTAACTAGAAAGCTTACAAACGCTTTTTCAGACGCGTTGTTGGATGAGCGTAATTTTTTTAAACGAAGAAAGCGTAAAATTGCGATTTTCATGAGAAATTATTTTTTGATTGCGCTCAAATTTCACACAAATACATGAATTCATTAAAATTTAGCTTCTGTGAAAAAATCATTACAATCGGATAAAGCATGTAGGAGTAAGAAGTCGAAGAAATGTTTTAAAAATAGTAAAAAAATCGTAAAATTGCGATTTTCATAAGAAATAATTTTTTGATTGCGCTCAAATTTAACACGAATATATTAATTTATAAAATTAAGGTTCTGTGAAAAATTCATCACAATAGAACAAAGCATGTAGTTGTTATAAGTCGAAGAAAGTTTATAAAAATCGAAAAAAATAGTAAAATTGCGATTTTCATGACAACTAATTTTTCGATTGCGCTCAAAAAAGTGGCATTTAAGTTCAGAGATTTCGAAGGCCTCCAGAAAATTTCATCGCAATTGTAGTATCGGTTTAGCCAGAATCGTGTTAACGGACACACAAAAATACAAAAAAAGGAAAAAAAAACATTCCGGAATTTTTCTCCACTGTAGTGAAATGGAATCTTCGCTTCGCTCATCCAACCAGTCTACATTTTTTATGACAAACGTTATCGATAAAAGCTAGAATGTACCATATACAATTATTATGAACAAAATGGGATATATTTTTATAGATTGGACAATTGTTGCTTTGTAGTTTGACTTCCAATCGTACACCTATTTCCATCAGTTGTATGCTTGCCTCGCCACAAGTTGGATCATCTAACTAAGATGAAAATATTTGTTTCTAGTTTCAGTATGCATTATCACCGCGTGTTTTGTATCGACTATCGAGTAACATCAACCACGAGTGCATGCGTCCTTTGAACTCGACAAAATTCCCTTATCTTAGAGACGTCAAAGATAGTCAACACTTTATCTGTGTGATCTTGGCTAAGCGATTTTCCTTTACTTCTGCTCAAGTTAATGATGATCGAGTATAATCTTCGTTTTTGCTCTTCGCATCACGCGCTGTGCAAGCCTATCAAGTGCTGAGTGGCAGACGCGTGATGCTAGCGTGGCGGATACGCTAAGACCGCGTGCTCTCCCTTGTTAGTTCAAGAAACGAACAATTTGACCCCGAACAAATTGGTACAGAATTTTTGTGTACACATTGCAATGTTATTTGCTACTTCAGGTTATCTATATAATATGCAAAAGAAACGTTGCCGCAATCCGACCGCCCTAATCAGCATATTCATATTGTCATTATTTTCACAGTTAGGTAGGTATATAAAAATATTCTCAGTTAATAAATTAAACATTTATACAAAATATTTTTTTTAAATGGCTTTAAACATCATAATTAATCGCTTTATCATACCATTTTTGATTAGATGAGTCCCATATCGAATTACAATCAACGATTCTTGTTTAGTTAGTTTCAACACCGGCAACTTGGACAACCCGTGTAGAAACTTTACCGCTGTCCGACTGCCCTAATGGTCCTAATTAACTAAAATGTGAAAACTTATTAAAATTAATAATTTGACTATTTTACAAATTTTATTTTAAAAACAAAAGCTTCTCAATAGATGAATCCAACCCTCTACCAAAATTCAAATATTTAAAACAGCTTATTTTGGTTTAAAGCACCATAATTAATTGCTTATAATTATTATAGCATTTTTAATTAGATGCCTCCCGTAAAGAAATTACAAATAACGATTTTGATGGATACACATTCAAGACCGGCAACTATGGACAACCTGTGTAAAAACTTTACCACTGTCCGATCTCGCTAATAAGTCTAATTAATTAAAACAATGAACTTATTAAAATTCATATTTTGACAATTTTCTCTGATTTTTTTAAACGTCTTAATGAATGAATCCAAACTTCTTACAAAAACAAAACTAAAAAATTCGTTTCTGGTGTAAATGGTCATAATTATAATTGCTTATAATTAACATAGCATTTTTTATTAGATGCCTCCCGTATCGAATTATAAACAATATTTGTTGTTTTTAGGGTTGAGACCGGTTACTTGGACAACCTGTGTAGAAACTTCGCTGTTCGATCGCCCCAAGTAGCCCGAAGTAGCCTAATTAAATAAAATATTTAAAATTTATTAAAATTCATATTTTCACTACTTTCACAACCTTCTAAATATTGCATAAACATTATTAACATTATGATATTTATTTTTGTGACAAATGCGTTTCAAAAATACTTAATAAGGTTTCAATAGGTTTCATCCTCGGCAATTATGTCCTGGTTACTGTCTTCGAAAGCATCCAAATTGATTATTGGCAAATTTGCACTATTTACACCTTGGCAATGCCATACAGAATGGATCTTTTTTTTTTCAAAGTATCCTTTCAAATTTCAGAGGATCAAGAGAATTATTTTCAAGACAAACTTCAGCTTGATAATTTACTCATAAAATGTAGTAGTGAGATGCTGATGCTGATGATGTAAGCGACAGTGTCTCAGGTTGAATAACCTTTTTAGCATTATTAGTTTCTGACATAACTTATCTATTCGTAGGTTATTGAGATTTGAGTGTAGCTTGCTATTTGTAAAATAGAAACATTGCTTTTTCACCTCATTCAAAATCTCATTTTTTGTAGAAATGCTTTTGTTGAAAATATCTGAATTCACTTTCAAATTCGAGTGCAAATTTCTTTAGTGGTAAACCTTTACAAATACCAAACATGCTTGAAGTACGCGTAGTGTCACATCCAGTTATTGTATGTATGAATGGTAAGCAACAGCACAAGCCTTCATGACCTAGCTTGGTTGTTGTGTAACGCATATCCCATGTATTCTGTTTAGTGGTACTAGATTTCAACTCTGATTTGAAGATGAGTTCATAAAAATTAGTTTTTAGGTTGAAGTGGCAACATATGGCAGCACTAGCAAAGTGTGGTGTTTTCAATGATGGCGTTCTCTACTGCTGGTATTGCAATTTACTCATCTGCGTCAGCTTTTGCTGGAAGTACTGTGATGTTATTTGATTGAAATCTCCATGCCAAAACAAAAGTTGAGTGAATCTTCATGATTTGTTTGTTGGATGAGACAGAAACTTATCTTTTCTGATTAACAGTACCATGATTGGCTCAAACTTGATTGTACTACATTTGCTACCACCGGTTAATTCGCTTAAAATATGTAATGTATTTCGTCAATGCTCCATTGTCATAACCAAAATATACGACAGTAGCATGTAATCTACGTAGTTCTCGCATATATCTTCGTATGTATGTACTGTCTCTAGACTAAGGTATATCCTATGAAGTAAACCCCCCATCGATCACAAAGCAATAGTTATGCATGGGTTAATTTTTACTCTGTTCATCTATCATTTTCTAGATGTCGTCACCTCAGAACTTATTTGTGCCATATCCACTTTTCGCTTTTTTGGAGTTAGATGTTTTAGAGTTATTGTTAGTGCTTATTGTTACTAATGAAAAAATAATATAGTCAAATATTTAAGCTTAAGCAGTGTTTTAGCAATGTCAGTTTGTTCCATATCCATCAGATGACACCATATCTTAGCTTATTTGTGCCATATCCAATTTACATACACTAACAAGTGGATATGGCACAAATAAGTACTGAAACAATTATCTAGTTTGATGAAATTTTGTTCAATATCAATAGTTAGTGCTAATTTACGCATGCCCTACAATTAAAAAATATGAAATACCTTTCATCTAACCATTTGAAGATAATTGCAGCAAAATTGCTTAAATTCTAGCATAAACAATAAAAAAAATTATTTTGTCTATTTGAGTCTTCATTAATATAATTATTTATTTAAACCCCACAATAATTCAATCATACTAGGAAAACGCTAAAGTCCCGCCGCGTTTTATGGATGAGCTTTTTTAAGTTTTCAGTTTGCGTGGGATAATTTTAAATTTTTGCAAGTGCTTTGTTTTGCTGCCTACGCATTGTAGGTGATGTTGTCAAGTTTTATTGTTTCTTTGTCAATTAGTATTATTTATCGTAAAAAAATTATATTTAAAGCTTTTTTTCTATGGATTATGGCTAACTTTTTCAATTATTTCTTTCATAAGGTACTACAACACCATAACCTTAATGTCCATGTATAAATATGAACGTTGTAGCCCCACCCGTTTGGTCAAAATCGGCCCAAAAGGCACGAAATATCGCGCTAAAAATCGAAAAAAATCGTAAAAGTACGATATTCATGAGAAATATTTATTCGATTGTACCCAAAAACAATTTCACCTCTAAGTTCAGAGATTTCGAAGGTCCTCTCAAATTTTCATCAAGATCGCATATGCCGTTTGCCCGGTAGAGAGCAATCAAACAAGAATGAAAAAAAAAACAGAAAAAAAACACCCGAGCTAATTTTTTTGGGCGTTCAGTGAAATTGAAGTCTTCGCTTCGCTCATCCAAATAGTTGAGAACATTAATGGTTGGTGTTATTCTCTATTCCACAAACTTATCTCCACTTAAAATGAAAATCAGTGGATATGGCACACAAATTTTAATCAAGTTATCCATTAAGTTGAAAATCGTTGTGCCATATCCAACAGGAAGTGCTTATATTACGTATACCCTGCGGGTAAAAATAATGTTAAACATTTTAAATCAATAATATTTATTATTGTAAGAATATTGCAACCAAAATTTCTCAAATTCAACTATAAATCACGGTTTGGCCGTGAATCAAACATTCAAACCTCATTTTCTCCACTTTGGTTAAAACGGATATGGCACAAATAAGTTCTGAGGTGACGATGTGTTATATTCCATAGGGCGTACCCCTAATGGCAAACTTCTGATGTGCCAAGGAATTCCCGGGGAGTCAAATAATGCTGGTGGCATTGTGCTTAATTGAAAAGTTAGCGTCTGAAAAACGTTGTGAAAGTACCGTACATATGTATGGTTTTTGGTGAAATGCATTGAAAAACACAATCCTTTGTTGGAATTTCAACTTTTGATATCGCAAATACTCTCGTGTAAACAACCACTTGTTAAAAATGGTTAATTGAACAAAGGATGAACGTAGCGAGCGAAGCGAAGATTCTATTCTACTACACTGGAGAAAAAATCCGGAATGTTTTTTTTTTCTTTCTGTTTGTATTATTGTGTGTCTGTTAACACGATTCCGGCTAAACCGACACTCCAATTGCGATGAAATTTTCTAGAGGCCTTCGAAATCTCTGAACTTAGAACTGCCACGTTTTTTAGCGTAATCGAAATATTATTTCTCACGAAAATCGCAATTTTACGATTTTTTTTTTATTATTATTTATTCGACTTATAACACCTACATACTTATCCAGTTGTTATGATTTTTTCACAGAACCTTAATTTTATGAATTTATATATTCGTGTGAAATTTGAACGCCATCGAAATATTATTTTGATTTAAAGTCCTCCACTGAAAATCAGTTATATAACTGAGTGGGTAGACTTTAAATACAATTTATTTTATTTTATTTATTTCTTATGAAAATCGAAATTTTGCGGTTTTTTCGATTTTAAAAAATTTCTTCGACTTATAACAGCTACAAGCTTTATCCGATTGTACTAAATTAATCACAGAACCAAAATCGAAAAACCGTAAAAATTGCGATTTTCATAAGAAATGATTTTTTGATTGCGCTCAAATTTCACACGAATATTTAATTCATAAAATTAAGGTTCTGTGAAAAAATCATTACAATTGGATAAACCATGTAAGTGTTATAAGCCGAAGAAAGGTTTAAAAAATCGAAAAAAATCGTAAAATTGCGATTTTCACAAGAAATAATTTTTTGAATGCGCTAAAAAAAAGTGGCAGTTCTAAGGTCAGAGATTTCGAAGGCCTCTAGAAAATTTCATCGCAAATGGAGTATCGGTTTTGCCGGAATCGTGTTAACAAATAGCCAAAAATACAGAAAAAAAGAGAAAAAAACATTCCGGATTTTTTTCTCCAGTTTAGTGAAATGGAATCTTCGCTTCGCTCACTACACTCATCCATTTACTCCCCCTCCCGTACTAATTATTGCAGAATCACCCGATGCAAATCATACAATCAAGAATCGTTCTGGAATTTGGAGCAAATTCTTCGTTTCCACAGTTTTACATTAGTCCTGAAATATCGCTAAACAAAATACGAATACCGACATCGAAAATAATTTACTGTATATCGATGTCGATTGGCATTCCTAAAAATGTATAATATTGAACCAAGAATCAGAAGTAAACTTCAAGTCGCATTTACAGGAGTAATGTATGCGTCATTAAAACTGAGTACTTCGATACAACCTTGATCCAAAAAAATACTATTTGTATTTTTCGATTTAAATTATGATGAACATGGAACAAACATTCTAACAAGGAACGACCGTCTGGCATATTTTACAAGACTTTGGTGCATTGTTAACGTGGCAGTGTTGTCGTTACTTGAAGGTAAAATATATTCAGTCATTACAATGATCTGAAAAGAATAATTTGCGTGTGCCCCTAAAAACGCGAATAAGCTAATTGCAATAACTTTCTGATGTGGGCTTTACACATCTTTCATCTTGAACGAGGTACTTCAAATTACTCAATTGTTCGTTTAGAAAAACAAGATTAACAACATGCAATGCGCGATAAGAAGTCGTGTTTAATTTATTTGAAGTGTTTGATTAACAATCTTGAGAAGTGTGTTTGACATGTGTATAGGGCTAATTAAGGCGCAGTTTTTGTTGTGACTGAAGATCTTGGTTCAAGTTCGTCACGTGTTTCGTGTGAGACTGATTCGAGAGGTTGGAGGATCGATTCCCGTCTACGGCAATCCTGATCGAAAGGTTGTTATAAGTTTCCGAAAGTTATAACCCCTTATAGAACAGTGCAATTAGCTCATGGCTCATACCCACACATTTAAAAAAACAAGCAGGGGCCAGTTGAGATTTGTTTAGGTAGGTCTCCTGAACATCCACAACATAATACCAAAAAATCCGGTTGCGGGTTTTCCGTCATTATGAAAAATCAATTTTCAGGTTTTTTAGTTTTGTCAAATAATGGAAAAATAGTGATTTTGAGTCAAGTATTGGACCGAAAAAGCTCAAAATTGATTTACAGTGTTTGTAAAGAAACGGTTGTTTGATAATTAACGCGTTTGGCGCGCTCTGTTCTGATTCCCTGGCGACCCACGGCCCTTTATGCAAAATTTTACTCTCTTATTTTAAATTATCTGAATTGTTTTAGCATATTTACTAAAAGAAAAGAAAAACTAACGATCCAATGAAAATTTTACTAATTTGTTTTTTGGGGATTTGGGGATTTGTTGGTAGGATTTTGGTAAAGTGTGAAAGTTTCATGACAATCGATTGAGTTATATTTATAAATATTGATACACAAAAAAAGTTATTATGTAATTATTGCAATAAATTAAAATAATTTGTGAATATAATTTAAACTATTGGGTTTATGGTAAAATTTATTATACCAATTTTTGTAGATTTTTAAACACCCATTAAAAAACATTACCTTATTTATTCCAATGCGATTACAACTTCTCGAGTTACCGGAATGTTAAGAATTATTATTATGACAGGTGACTTATTTGCTTCAGAACGTGTCTCCGGGTTAAATAACATTCTAAAATATGTATTTTACTAGCCCCTTAATTTTGGTGCAGGTTTCCGGCTTTGAAATATTTTTATCGTTGATGCATCTTGTTCCACGGACTACTTGCATGTTTTGACCCAGATTATTAGAAATAAAAACTTAGTTTTGAAAAATTTGACCAATCACTTTGGCAAACATTTGCAACTTAAGTTTGTCATAAATATAACGGTACTGTTCCTTTATTTGGTTGTTGATTATTATTTGATGTGCTTTTAGTATTCTAGTTCATAAGTAGTATAGTTTAGTTAATAATATAGTATAAGATTTTTTCATGTCAAGGGCATCAATCATTTTTACATGTTAACTGCTTAACATATTATTTTTTATAATTGTTTCTTTATAAAAACCAATAAATAAATTTCAAAAATATAAAATATAAAAAACAAAAAAGTTTTTATTCAAGTTTTGTGTGTATGTAACAGTGGACAGCCTATATTTAGCCGCAAAAAATATAATGCAATACAGTCCTACGACTAATTTATTTCGACTTCCACGTGTTATTATTGAGAGCAGTGCTGCCCTCCTCGATTGTTGGGTAAGGCACTTGATGTGCATGTGTGTGTGTGCCGTCGCCATGTCTCCGGGCAAACTTGTACACGAAGTCTGATGCCGGAGTCTTCCTGTCGTAGGCCCAGCCGAGCCAGGCGAAGAAGTCGATCCAGAACGTCGTGATATTTAAGGAATAGTCTCCTAGCTCGGCCGCCTTGTAATCCCAAGGGAACACGTGATGGTAGTTGTGCCAGCCCTCGCCCATTGCCAGCAGGGACACTATGCGGTTCTCGGCGGGCATGATTCGCCTGGAAGACGAGAAACGTATATTGGTCTACACTAATATGTCCCACGCTTTATTTATATAAAATAATTGATAGCATCTTGCTTGTCTCTCAGTCTCCGACCATGGATTTGTGAATAATTCACTAAAGCAGGCACGGGTACATTATACAGGATTAGGATTGCCCATCGTCCATGTCGTGTGAAACTGTGAACTATGGTATTCACTAGAGCGCGGACAATGTGTTTCGAACAACACATGCAGTAACCGACAGTGTTGGCTCGGGCGCTAAGCACTCGACTCTGCTTCGGGAGGTCACGGTTTCGAATCCCGTTGAGACCGGCAATCCTGACTGAAGGTTTTTCCGAGGTTTTCCTCAGTCGTTAAGGCGAATGCAAGGGATTGAGTCCTCTTAAACAGCCTTGGGACATCCCTTCACAATTCCCTATCCGCACATACCTAGTTCACCTGAAGAGGGGCTAATTGCACCCTATAACAGGTTTCCCACGATTAAAAAAAAAAAACATATGCAGTTCCTGGCTTCCTGCGTTGCTCTGCTGTGCTGGATGGCGACCGATAACAATTAGAACAGAAAAGTGAATAACAGAGAGATTTTAGAAAATAATAATATGATGACCCGAACCACAAACTCAAAAGATATATTGGGGAACCAAATTCCGATTTAAAATTTTGTGAGTGTTGTCCAAAACAAGTTTTACAAAATATGCACAATGGAAAGAACATTCTAATTTTATAAATGTCTAAAAATACGTCAATAGGTATATCCATATTCTATTAGATTTTTTTTTCAATTTTATAAATAAATAATACTTGTCGAGTATATACAAACGTCCTTGTGTATCGTTGTGTTTTCCTTGTTTCATTATTTAACTTTGAACGTTGAATAAATACATAAATATATATATATAAAATAATATAATGCTAGAGGCTTACAATGAAAATAATATAAGATTCCTCTGAAATGATATTTAACATGATTTTTTAAAAGTCAAAGTGTGTATTACCGCAATTTTATCAGAGCTAATTATTTAGCATTGCAGTAAAATAGTTGGATGAGCGCACTAAAGCCTAATTTCGCTACCCTGTGAACATAGCTCGGTTGTGTTTTTGTTTGTAGGGTATGTATTTCTGTCTGTTTGTACGACCTCTACCGGTCAACCTGCTACTCCAATCTTTGAAACTAAACCCTGCCACGATTTTTGGTACGAATATGAATATGAATATTTATGAACATTTATTATTGTTATTATTTTCATAGTTTCGTTTTTTTACGATTATTTTCGATTGTTTGTCGATTTTTGGCTCTCCACCGGACAAACGGCTACTCCGATCTTGATGAAACTTTACGAGGACATTTTAAACCTCTTCACTTGTGACGATTTTGGGAGCAATCAAATAAATATTTCACAAAAAACGTACTTTTAGAGCAACGAGAGATCGATATGACCTCGCCACCCCGCACCATTTCGCGACTCGCAGGTTCGCAGTCAGTCGCCTCGCATTATTGAAGGCAGACATGGTTCACTCTCGCTCTTGTCTTTACACAACACGTACGTAGCACTCGAAAGAGTAATAATAGGACTTAAGTAGATAACCAAAAACGCTCATCCATCAACGCGATTGGTAAACGCGTTCGCGAAACGGCCTAGTTATGGCTATTCGACCGCGTTTTTCTCTTTTCCAAAATATGATACCAAGTCAAAATATAGTGAATGGCTTTTAAACCTGGCTCTTTTAGAAAATCAAAACTATATTTTTCTAAATTTTCTGATCTGATACACGGCCAACATCGCCACCTCAAAATAATTATTTCAAACTTCAATTCGCCAAAAACATACCGTTCAACGTAGAGTGTTGTGTTTTTGTGACATTAATTTTCAACTGGTTTTCTATAGGCTGACTGAGAGAAAAAGAATCATTTGGATGAGCGAAGCGAAGATTCCATTTCACTATACTAGAGAAAAAGATCCTGAATGTTTTTTTTGTTTGTATTATTGTGTGTCTGTTAGCACGATTCCGGCTAAACCGATAATCCAATTGCTATGAAATTTTATGGGGGCCTTGGAAATCTCTGAACCAAGAATTGCCACGTTTTTGAGCGCAATCTAAAAATTATTTCTCATGAAAATCGCAATTTTTCGATTTTTTTTGTTTTTTTTTTAATTTCTTCGACTTATAACACCTACAATGCTTTATGCGATTCTAATGATTTTTGCACAGAACCTTAATTTTATGAATTTATATATTTGTGAGAAATTTGAGCACAATCGAAAAATAATTTTTCATAAAAATCACAATTTTACGATTTTTTCTATTTTTTAAACACATTCTTTGACTTATAACACCTACATGCTTTTTCCGATTGTAATGATATTTTCACAGAACCTATTTTTATGAATTAATATATTCGTGTTAAATTTGAGCGCAATCATAAAATAATTTTTCATGAAAATCGCAATTTTACGTTTTTTTTATTTTACATTTCTTCGACTTATAACACCTACATGCTTTATCCGATTATAACGATTTTTATACAGAACCCTAATTTTATAAATTGATGTATTGGTGTGAAATTTGAGCGCAATCGAAAAAAAAGTTCTCATGAAAATCGCAATTTTACGCTTTTTTCGTTCAAAACAAATTACGCTCATCCAACAACGCGCCTGAAAAAGCGTTTGCGAAGCTTCCTAGTTTTAAACAATTGTCTTACCTGCGAATTTGTCCGTTTTTTAGTTTAGCGGGTGAATACCCCTTTAAGAGGTCAACGTTGTATAACCTTATTGACCTGTATTACACGTGGTCTCGTGATATGGCAGCTCATTACCTCGTTATAAGCGGTTATCGACATAAGTCGGATTTAAGCAATAAAAAGCCAATTGATATTGAAATCGTACGACTTGCTTATCAGCAATATAGCGTATACTTGGTTACTAAAGTCATTATATTTTTCTATCGCAGAAGTAAGTCGGGGATACGTATGCTTGATATGCGAAATAATTTAGCTACCCGTACTCAAAATCATTAATCATCTATATCTTACAAGCATCATTGCCAAGAGTTTGCTTGTACTTTTGCGTGATTTAGTTCTATTATATATTTTTGTAAGTGATGTAGTGGGTGTATGCAGTCAAACGTTTACTATTTTTGTTTCCAGCCATCGATTGTAGAAGAACGTGGGTACCCTATCAAATATGTATAGGTAGTCTATTTGAAATGCCTCAATATAGCAGGTGGTGTAGCCCTATATATATAATATAAAATATATAATTATGACGGTATAATAGACAGAAATTTAACCTCCACCGGGGATTGAAAACTGGACCTTGGCTGTACGGGCCCTGCTCTTACCAACTATGCTATGATTACACCCATAGAGATACCATACTGTTAGTACCTAGAGTCCCTACTCCCATCTGCCGAGTATGGGCCGCCATCGGCAATTTGAACGAGCAAAGATGTCTTCTGAGTGTGGCATGGCAGCGCGGAATTCAAACTGGCGGTTGTAGTTTTTACGAACTGAACAGTATATTTATCGGCTTGGATACTGATCTTATTAATGTTGAATCATATATTTTTTTAATAAAAAATTGTAATGTGTTGTTTATTGTCATTACGGGTACTGTAGCAAAGATTACACTGTGTGACAAAAACTTCCCTTCCCCCAAGATCATAAAGATAGATAGTAAATTCGAAATACTATAAGAATAAAAAAAGTCGCTTAAGAATTAAAATAATAACTTTACATATTAATAACTATGTCAGATATAAATAATTAAAAAAAAAATAATTGTATTTAGAGTCTACCCACTCAGTTATATAACTGATTTTCAGTGGGGGACAGTACATCAAAGCGACCAAGCCAATCCTGTAGAAACCATTAAATTTTTTTTTTTTTTTTTTTTTTTTAATTTAATTAGGCCTAATTAATTAATTTAAAATTAAAAAAAAAAACATTTTATGTAAATCAATCCAGAAATTACAAAATCCATCCCAGCGGGGTATCGAACCCCGGTTTCCCGATTGCCGGTCTAGTGCTTTACCCCTAAGCCACCGGGACGGTTAACTTCTTAAAATCTGGATTGTTGGTGCATTGTAGATGACCTTGTTGATTCTGGCGTTGATCCGCGGGTGTTCGCACTGTCCATACATTTATCGCGTAACAATTGCAGACAGGCCTAGCCTATGGGTGGGGGGAGGGAAGTTATTGTTGCATAGTGTAATCTTTGCTACAGTGCCTTTAATGAGTAATGACTATAAACAACCCAAAACAATGTTTCATTCATTCTTAAATTAAATGGATTCAACATTGAAAAGATCAGTATCCAAGCCGATAAATATACTGTTCAGTACGTAAAAACTACAACCGCCAGTTTGAATTCCGCGCTGCCATGCCACACTCAGAAGACATCTTTGCTCGTTCAAATTGCCTTGAATCCCGGACATGGTGGTGACTCTAGGTACTAATGGTAGCTCTATGATTACACCAGATTAAATTCTGTATATATTTTCTTGGTTTAATAACGCATTGTTGATAACGTGTGTAGAGCAGATTGCACTGCTACTAAGAAAACGCCAAAGTCGTTGTTAGACGAGTGAGCGAGTCATGTGTTGAGTACCCGGTAACATTCCATTTCCTCCTCATTTACCCAAGGAAATTCCCTATAAAACCGAATGAATTGTGAATGAATTGTAAGCACTGTGCAGTGACAGTGCTCGGCCTGGTAACAGCTCGACGCTCGCCTGAAGAGGCCAATTGCAACATTGGCGAAACGTTGCATTCACCCGACAACGTCCAACTAGGACTCCAATTTTAACAAGGTACGTGGTTTTACCGTAAAATATTTTAAAATGATACATATATATATATATATATATATCCTTCCCTTGAAAATGGAAACCTAGTTTTCCGAAACGTTGGGAATAAAAGTTATTTTCTATAAGACTGTGCGTGATTTTTACCGTAAAGATAGTTAAAACATATATATACATAATTTAAACGCATAGCTCCGTTGGTAAGAGCATAGCCCGGTAAGCTAAGGTCCCGGGTTCGATCCCCGGTGTAGTCACTTTTTTAATTTCTGTCCAAAGTACTAACGTATCAACGTCATAGTCGCCTACTATATAAAACCAAAGTTAAACATCATATATCGTCACAACTCGGGTTACAAGAGATGGTTTGTAAATTCTCCAGTTAATTTCGTATGTAGTTTAAAAGGTAGTCTAATCTGCCCTACACACGTTATTAACATTGTACAAAACAGACCAAAAATTAGACAGTTTTAAATTGGTGGCCGCATAGCTCAGTTGTTAAGAGCATAGCCCGGTAAGCTAAGGTCCCGGGTTTTGATCCCCGGTGTAGTCACTTTTCAATTTCTGTCTATAAAAAGTACTAACATATCAATTCAACATCATAGTCGCCTACTACAAAACCATAGTTTAACATCAAAATATCCTTCCAACTCGGGTTAAAAGGGATGGTTTAATTGTAATTCTCCAGTTAATTTCGTATGTAGTTTAAAAGGCAGTCTAATCTGCCCTACACACGTTATCAACATTGTACAAAACAGACCAAAAATTAGACAGTTTTAAATTGGTGGCCGCATAGCTCAGTTGGTAAGAGCATAGCCCGGTAAGCTAAGGTCCCGGGTTTTGATCCCCGGTGTAGTCACTTTTTAATTTCTGTCTAAAGTACTAACATATCAAATCAACGTCATAGTCGCCTACTATAAAACCAAAATTAAACATATGTTATGTTATGTTGAAAGCTCACGTGATCAATTGTTATGATATCTAAACTTTACGGAAATAGTCACGCTTTATATAAGATTGTATTGGAAGTTATAAAAATGATCTCTTTAAAAAATACTCCATCTAAAATCACGTTGTCACCTTGTCTCAACATTGTATGTCTTCTACTTACTTTAATTATTCTACATGCAAGTAAAGGGTACGCACCGATTGGCTCAAACAAACAAAACAAGTTTCGAAGCAAATTTGTGCTTGGAAGATTTCGAGACCCGAGTGCTTGAGTCATCCATATACAAACCTTAAAGGGGTATTTAACCGCTAGACTCAAAAAATATATTTCATTCAAGCTAATTAGTAATGAATTTAGCAATTAACAGAAAAATTATTGGGGCCACCAATGACCTTCCAAAAAATTGTCGAACATGACATTTTTAGAGCTAGGTCCCATCGGCAAAAATCTCCCATAAGAAATAACATGGGGACGATCTTTATGCCCCGTGACCTTGGAGGATTTTGATCCAAAAAAATATTGGCCATTATTGACGTACTCTACAGCCTTTTCTGTAAATTCTCTATGTTTTGTTTTGTAATTTGGGCAAGTAGTTTGGTCAAAATATGCTGATTACCAAGATGGGGTGTGATTTTTGAATGCATATTTTTGCGTGTTTGAGGGTATATTTGGGCACAGTACCAAGACACGATGTTATAAAGGGGCATTTTAGATTGGTACTATGCTCTAGTATCTATGTGGACCAAAAAAGGAAGCAGGTTAAAGCCGATTTAAGAAATTTCCCAAAACACCAATTTTAGCAAATTTCTTGATCAAAAAAATTAAAAAATTCGTGTTAGATCACAGTAACAAGATATGATTTTTTAAACGGTCATTTTAGTGTAGTATTGTGCTATAGATCACGTGGTAAAAATAATTTTTGGGGTTTTTAGCCCCTTTAAGTATTCTTCAGATACATTTATGACAGATTTGCAATTTGGTAACATGGCCAAGAAGAGCTGCTCTGTTTTTTGGAACATCTTAATTTTCATTAACTTTCCAATCAGTTTTCGAAGTGATTTGTTTTACTACTTTGAAATATTTTAAATGTATTTTTGGTGATATATTTATTTTAGTAACTCAGAACTGTAACGATTCCTAACTTTGTTGTCATGACTTTGTTGTCATGTCAGGAGGTTGAAGTAGATGGAAAATTGCCATTTCTTGACGCCTTAATTCGGAGATCTGATGAGTGCCTAGGTCATACTGTTTACAGGAAGCCAATTCATACTAATAGGTATTTGCAGGCCTCTTTACTTCATCACCCTTCTACACGTTCACGACAAAAATCCGACGAATAACATAGAAAAAGAAGGATCTCTACTACTTGAAGCACTGCTCAGTAACGGCTTTCCAAACCGTTTTTTTCATAAGGCATGTAATAGGAAAAACAGAGCAGAAGAACAACTTGCTTGAGCAGACGTCGATGCATTGGTCAACCGAGAGCAATTGCATATTTTGCCCTACGTGAGAGGGACAATTCAGATCGAATTGGCCATGTATATTAGTGCTAGAAAGCAACAAGACCGTGTATTCGGCAGACATGACTCTTGGTGAAATGATTGGTAGCGCAAAGGATAAGATACGGTCCTGGAGGGTTGGAGCGTTTCTAACTTCCCAAGTGCAGACTGTTCCCTGGCTTATATTGGCCAGACAGGGCGAAACATGTGGATGCTCCAAACAAGTTGGAAACCACATCTGCTATGTCGCAACATGTGAAGAAAAAGGATCACTTGATTGGATGAGCGTAGCGAGCGAAGCGAAGATCTTGATGAAAATTGGAGGGGACCCTTCGAAATCTCTGAACTTAGACCTGTATTGTTTTTGGGTACAATCGAAGAAATATTTCTAATGAACGATACGACTTACTTATACGATTTTTTTCGATTTTTAGCGCGATATTTTCGTGACATTTGGACCGATTCTGACCAAACGGGTGGGGCTACAACGTTCATATTTCACATGTACATTAAGGTCTTGGTGATGTATTGCTTTTTGAAAGAAAAAGTTGAAAAAGTTAGCCAGAATCCATAGAATAAAGGTTTTAATATGAGTTTTTTTAGGTTTATAATAACAATTTACAAGTAACAATAGAAACTTGACGTTAATCACCAACAATGCGTTCAAAAGGCACTTGATAAGTAAATAGATCCCACGCAAACTAAAAACTTACAAAAAAGCTCATCCATCAACGGGACGGGACTTAAGCGTTTTCCTAGTAAATAATTAAATAATTAAAATCTAATTCCTGCATTAAATGGATGCATGACCAATGCTTTGCAAGGATTTGCTTCGTATGAAACCAGCAATGTGACGGCACTCGCATTTATTATGAACCCTATACAGATGTCAGTACTATCTACACAGCTCTACATTTTACCATGGATCAGGCTCGTCAACAGAAACACTGCTCTGAAACATTTGACCAACCGTTGTTCTTGTTTATTATGGCGACAGAGATAGTGACTGCCTCGGGAAATGAATATTGTCGTCAGTAGTTGTGAGACTTGGATAATTTCACCTGTTAATGTCGTACTTCGGAGCAATTGGCTACATTATGGCAGGGAGTGGACTCGATGAACATTGAGTAGAAATTATATCAAATCAAAGTGACTGTTGTGGTTTTGTGTTTTGATGGAGTTCACTTATTGTGTGTTGTTGTGTGTGTTATGCCACATGTTAGCCTACATGGACATGCACGTGTTTCGCCATGGTGATAGTGCTTCTTAACAGTATACAGGGACTATGATGACGTAGCAGAGGTTCAGAGTCTCCACAATAGGTGTCACTAGTAACTTAGATGTATAGAAGTACACAGTACACACATAACAAAAACTTGTAGAAATACAGCCAAACCTTACACACTCAAAAGAAATGAGATCAAAAAAAAGGGCCAAGCTCATCTACCCTTCCACATTTGCGCATTCTTAATTCATAAACGTACAGTGTCCCATAACAGCATCCTCGAAAAGCTTGGCAAAATAGAATTTGCGATTATTAATTTAAACGTAATAGTTCATCCAAGTTCTTTTTTCTAATTAATTTAAACGTAATAACATGCAAATTTTATTTTGCCAAGCTTTTCGAGGATGCTGTTATGGGGCACTGTACGTTTATGAATTAGGAATGCGCAATGTGGAAGGATAGATGAGCTTGGCCCTTTTTTTAGATCTCATTTCTTTTGAGTGTGTAAGGTTTGGCTGTATTTCTACAAGTTTTTGTTATGTGTGTGATCTCATTACTTTTTTAAGTTCCATTGCAAAATTATTTGTTAAAATATAATAATTTTATCAAAGTTGATTTAATTTCTATGGTATTAGCAATAACAATAGGATGTAAAATATCTAGACCCGGATTCATGTACATCCTGGGTATAGGTGGTATAACCATGGTATAAACGACGACTCACGGCCAATTAAAACTTTCCATGCTACAACAAGCGCACAACTAATGTTATTTTATACCTTTCACTGTATCCACAGCCATGTAAATCAACAGATTATCAAAAGAACATCGAAAAATTTTCACAGTTTTTGTTTTTGTTTTGTATATAGTGACAGGAGTTTTGCGTGAGATCATTGCAAGAAAACAATAGGTGTAAATTATTTCCGTACATTTTTGTATAGCCTAGGTGGACAATCATACTATTATTTATCTGAATTAGGCTTTTAGTAATCAAAACTAGTTATTTGTGCAGGAAGTGTGTCAGAACAAGGTTGTGCTGGCCTAGGGTTGGCTAGGCTTGTCAAACATGCAATGTAAGTAATTATTTTATCTAGTCCTATAGCCTATTGGAACTTTAGACCTACACTGTTGTATTATAAACTAGGAAACGCTCATGTTGGACGCGTTGATAAGCGAGCACGTGCTATAGCTAGACCCACATTGCACATTTTTTGTAAATTTTAAAATTTGCGACGTTTGCTGTCCACGGGGCCATGTTTCCAATATGATTTATTATTGCCAAGGTATTTGGGTAAACCTTTACTTTGTGGATAAAATCCACCGCCATCTAGAAGACCTTGACATCGTTTCCTTGGAAAAACTATTTTAACTCTTTGGTTACAAATAATACACTGCTTCCTCGATAGTATTTTGATAACTTCTAGGTGGCACTGCATAGTGTGAATTTTCGTTGCCATGGTAACGATACTTTTGTTATTATGTAATTTCCATCTACACTACTTATCGGATCAGAATCAAATTAACATATTCGTGACCGGACGGACATTCTAAATAATATGGCCACCTCAGATTTTGTCGCCGTTAAGTTTTAAAAAAAACTTTCGATTAACTTTAATGTAACTTTGTAACTTTTTGGACGATTTTGCCACAAAACTAATGGCATTCAATCGAGAACGAAGCTTGCGGATGGTCAAAATTTCAACTCGATACGAGCCTCCATTCGACCGCTATCATGAGCCAAAAAAGCTGCACGACTTTCCGTTGCCATGGTAACCGTACTTTGTTATAATGTAATTTCCATCTACACTACTTATCGGATCAAAATAAAATTAACATATTCGTGACCGGACGGACATTCTAAATGATTTGGCCATCTCAGATTTTGTCGCCGTGAAGTTTGAAAAAAAAACTTTCGATTAACTTTAATGTAACTTTTAACTTTTTGAACGATTTTGCCACAAAACTAATGGCATTCAATCGAGAACAAAGCTTGCGGATGGTGAAAATTTCAACTCGATCCGAGCCTCCGTTCGAACGTTATCGCGAGACATACAAAAAAAAAAAAAACAACAACAACAACAAACAAACAAAAAAAACAAAAACAAAACCAGTGACTAATTTTTCCGGCAGAGTCAAATGGAAACGCTCGCTTCGCTCGCTTAATAATTTTCTACATCTGGGCCTAGGCCAGGGACGGTTTCTGATTTGTTTTATGAGAGTATAATGACACCTTTTCTCGTTCCACACAAAGAAGAAAAATTTAAAATGTTGATATCCTTTATATATTTTATTCTGTTGCTTAAGCTTTGTTTTATTTGTTTTATTGTTTTTATACCTTGTCTTCTTAAGAATGAAAGCGACAAGTCTTTTGAAACGTCGAAGAATAAAAATAAGTATCGAACCTACCTATGGTAGGCTAGGGAGGAAAGACCCATGCTGGAGTCAGCCTTTGGTAGGGGGAGGAAATGGAATGTTACCGGGTATACTCAACACAATGAGTCACTCAGTCGTCTAACAAACGACTTCGGCGTTTTCCTAGTAACTTATATAACGCGTGATTATTTCCATATCATATTATAATATATATCCACTTTGTTTGTGAGAATACAAAATATGGTAGTGTAAAAATAGTAGTTAATTATTTAAATATGAGAAAATCGTCATGGGTTTGTTAAGCGAGCGAAGCGAGCGTTTCCATTTGACTCTGCCGGAAAAATTAGTCACTGGTTTTGTTTTTTTTTGTTTTTTTTTTGTTTGTTTGTATGTCTCGCGATAACGTTCGAACGGAGGCTCGGATCGAGTTGAAATTTTGACCATCCGCAAGCTTCGTTCTCGATTGAATGCCATTAGTTTTGTGGCAAAATCGTTCAAAAAGTTAAAAAGTTACATTAAAGTTAACCGAAAGTTTTTTTTTTAAACTAACCGGCGACAAAATCTGAGATGGCCAAATCATTTAGAATGTCCGTCCGGTCACGAATATGTTAATTTTATTTTGATCCGATAAGTAGTGTAGATGGAAATTACATTATAACAAAAGTAAACGTTGCCATGGCAACGAAAAGACGCGCCAAGTTTCTAATGCACTTGCCACCTAGAAGTAATCAAATGATTTCGAGGAAGCAGTCTATTATTTGTCACCAAAGAGTTTAAATAGTTTTCCCAAGGAGTCAAGGTCTTCTAGATGGCGGTGGATTTTAAAGTAAGATTTACACACGGGTTTACCCAAATACCTTGGCAATAATAAATAATATTGAAAACATTGCCCTGTGGACAGCGAACGTCGCAATTTAAAATTTAAAAAATGTGCATGTGGGTCTAGCTATAGCACGTGCTCGCTTATCAACGCGTCCAACTGAGAGTTTCCTAGTTACTTATTAGGATGACACAGATTGTGTTCATTTGTCATTCTACTAGTCTTAATTCACGAGTTCCCTCCGTTTATAACAAATTTTAAATTACAAGATTTTTGGTGAGGGTGGTGAAAGTTTGATTTTGTTGCGTGTATGTTACAAACCAACTGTTTTAGGACCAAGTAATAAACACACTCAGAATACGTTTTACTCGTTTTGTAGACATATTTAGTAAATTCTCAATTTAATAACTAAATACTCTCTCCAGGGAAATACATACTATTATAGGCCTAATATGTCACTGTTCCTATACCTGTCGTACGGCTTGTTGCCCCAAATATGCGCTGCGCTGTTGACCAGCCACGTGAAGTTAAGTCCTGCGACGTATCTAGCGATCCCGCAAGCCATGAAGCAGTTGAAGCCGGTCTCTCTCCACAACAAGTACGGCGTCAGGATGGGTACCATGTAGCAGAAGACAATCTGCATGACGACGAAGTTCTTGCGATGAAACGTCACGATGGGGTCTTGGAGAATATCGCTCATGTCAATCTGACGACCTTTCGTGATGACGTCGGGATGTTTCTTCACCATCAGCCAGCCCACGTGTGCGAAGAAGAAGCCACGTGTGGCGTTGTGGGGGTCGGCGTCGGTCTCGCTGAACTTGTGGTGGACCCTGTGATCGCGTACCCAGTCGAACAACGGGTTCTAGAACAATCATGAGAAACAATCCAAACCACAAAACGTCCAGGTTAAAATTAATATATCTTTCGACAAATCAGCTTTGTCTTTCATTTAAAATTGTTTGCTGAGTCAATCACAACCGTGACATAACCTCAAACAATAACTATAGGTTTAACTTTATTTTATGTGTAATTGTCTATGCGAAAAGTAAGGACTTTTATTAGGTAGCAATAAGCTCCCATAAGCATCACATTTTTTTTTAGCCGCTACGTCCGTCCGTCAGTCCGACTGTACGTATGCCACGTCTCGCTCTCACGATTACATTGTCCATATGACCCATCATTGACATGCGTGTTTTAGTGGTATGGCTCTTAACAAAGGTGATGCAAATTGTTTTTGTTTACCCTGCCGGTAATGGGGTGCGAAAGGGCAACAGTGCACCGGTTCAAGCCACGCGGGAGCTTCTTCTACGCAACGATTCCTAGGCACTTAGCTCGACAAACCATAAGAGATAGAAACCTGCAACTTGCTTTTATTGGTTTTACCATGAGAGGACCCATTTCAAGTTTTAACCCAATTTCATAATGCGTCTTCGATCACCACTTCAGCTAGCTCTCGCAAGCTAAGTGGGTGGCTGGTAGCTAATTTTCTATGCCAGTTTGTGGGCACCAAACTAGATAAGTTCGCACCCGTTAGTCATTTCTCGGGCCATTCGCTTTACAAAAGGGAATTGAATTGAATGACCGGTAGCTGAGATGATGGGAATATAATCATTTCAATTTTATACAGTTTGTGAAGGGACTGGTTGACATAGACACTAAATTTAACACGGATGAAGATGTTTATCATTGGAATAAGTTCAAGAGACCAATTGTGCGATTTTAATTACGGAGGGGGACTAAAATTGTTCTGATTTTCTGGAATTTTGGATTTCATATGAAATCGCTTGTGTGCTCTTTTAATAATAATTACATATTGTTGTATAATCATTTTATTGGACATTACGCTGCACTTAAATAAATAAGCAAACAAATAAACAAATAAAAATAAATCCGTATTTAGAGTCTACCCACTCAGTCACACAACTGTTTTTCAGTGGAGGACAGTAAACTAAAGCGACCAAGCCAACCCTGCAGGCCCCAACGCAATCGACGAGTGAACGATAACCAACCAAAGTTCAATATTTTTAATAGGAAATATAGCAATCAGTGGTATGGACAGTGCAACACCCGCAGATCAACGCCAAAATCAACAAGGCCGATTCAGAACAACTTCAAATTTATTATGTGCCTCGTTGCTAGGACGGCTCCAAAGTCACCGTTTAGAAACTCCTAAGACAAGAACTGATGGACTTTAATCTAAATCAGAAGTTAAAAAACTTCTGACTTGAGCGGGAATCGAACCCTGGATCTTCTGCATTGGAAGCAAGTAGGCTAACCACAAGACCAACCAAAATAACAAAATAACATGATTTCAAACAATATTCCGACGACTGATCAGTCATCTTCCGGTGTTTTATTGACCGGTAACAACAGTACAAGAAAATATACAAAATAAATATTATTAAATGTATATTATATATATGTTAGTACTTTAGACAGAAATTAAAAAAGTGACTACACCGGGGTTTGAACCCGGGACATATATATGCACTTTTTTTAATTTCTATCTATGGTACTAACATAACAGCGTCATAGTCGCCTACTATAAAGCTAAGGTAAAACATCATATATATATGTTATATCGCAGACTTTCACGGAATGAATATGCAGACATTGTATTTTCGGGTAGTCCGTGTGGTTTTATTATTAGTTTACCATATGTTTTCTAAGCTTTTTGGTTTTGTCTTTGTATCCAGCTGCAGTGTTTGTTAAGAAGTAAGGTTTTGTTTGTTTTGATATTGTTTTATGTTTTAAATTTCCTTGAAGATGGGCAGGGAGAACTGCCCGAAACGTTGGAACTAATAATAAAACCACACGGACTACCCGAAAATACAAAATACAATGTCTGCATACATATATATATATATATATATATATATATATATATATTTATATATATATATATGATAAAAACAAGGATCTTGGGTAAAACCGCGTCGAAAATAAGATGAACCAGGGCAGAACCTGGGCGTCCACCGACGTTTCGTCTGTACTACGTCAGACATTTTCAAGGTTGACTGTGACTCTACGGAAGTTGGAGTCACAGTGGTTGGCAAGCACGCAGCGCCCGCCTTATATAGCCTCGGCTGAAGGTGCGGGGCGGCGAGGTTATATAGAAAATAGGTGCGGGGCGGCGATGTCATATCGAAAAAATATATACGGATGGTGGCAATTGAGAAACAAAATAGCACAGCTTACTGTAGTGAAACCTTTTTAGTCCGGCTTCTTGTCATAGGGCCTGATTGGTTGTCTTTTGAAATGTTATTCGTGCTTAGAATTATGGAATCTGAAATTTGCACCACCTCTGAGGGATTTGGCTGAATAGGTCTACGGACTACATTTCGAGGCATGAGTGCAGGTTTCCAAGCAAGAGGGAGGCTCTGGCTATCATCTCTTTTGTTCATGTTATTCGGCCGTTTCTCAATTTCTACAGATTCACGGATAATACGTGGCTTGAGCTGTTGTACAGGACAAATAGTTTTTGTTTTGTCAAAATCTATCACATGCGAGTAAGCTTTAGCATGTTGAGCCAGGGCTGATTTCTTGTCACCTGCTTTCACAGCATTAGAGTGTTCATTTATCCTCACTGCTATGTAAGTCGCAGGTTCCCTGTGGCGACTGCGATCAAACGTACATAGGCCAAACAGGCAGACGCATAGCAGTGAGGATAAATGAACACTAATGCTGTGAAAGCAGGTGACAAGAAATCAGCCCTGGCTCAACATGCTAAAGCTTACTCGCATGTGATAGATTTTGACAAAACAAAAACTATTTGTCCTGTACAACAGCTCAAGCCACGTATTATCCGTGAATCTGTAGAAATTGAGAAACGGCCGAATAACATGAACAAAAGAGATGATAGCCAGAGCCTCCCTCTTGCTTGGAAACCTGCACTCATGCCTCGAAATGTAGTCCGAAGACCTATTCAGCCAAATCCCTCAGAGGTGGTGCAAATTTCAGATTCCATAATTCTAAGCACGAATAACATTTCAAAAGACAACCAATCAGGCCCTATGACAAGAAGCCGGACTAAAAAGGTTTCACTACAGTAAGCTGTGCTATTTTGTTTCTCAATTGCCACCATCCGTATATATTTTTTCGATATGACATCGCCGCCCCGCACCTATTTTCTATATAACCTCGCCGCCCCGCACCTTCAGCCGAGGCTATATAAGGCGGGCGCTGCGTGCTTGCCAACCACTGTGACTCCAACTTCCGTAGAGTCACAGTCAACCTTGAAAATGTCTGACGTAGTACAGACGAAACGTCGGTGGACGCCCAGGTTCTGCCCTGGTTCATCTTATTTTCGACGCGGTTTTACCCAAGATCCTTGTTTTTATCCTATGACGGGCCGCGAAAACCTACAACAATCCATATATATATATATATATATATATATTAATGAACTAGGTTTTTCGGTTATAATGCCACGTTTATTCACATTAGGCCAACGTTTCGATGAAATTTCACTCATCTTCTTCAGGGCCAATACAAATTAATATATAAAAAACGAAAACTACATAACATTGATAAATTCAGAACAAAACTGGGAAAACAAAATACAACAAAATATAAACAATAGAAATCACTGCACATATGGCAAATTAAAACAACTCAAAGAATCACTGCAAGGCTTGACGTTGCAAAGAAAGAAGAAAGTCACTACATGTCCTTCATATTGCTTTTCGTCATGGATCTTGTCACTCTGACTGTCGATGTATTTACTTGCAACAGATCATCTGCAGGAACTAACTGGGGCGTTGGTTGTTGGTCCATTGGTTTCACAGCCAGCCTATGTGGCTGTACATGTATCCCTGAAATTGCAGGTTTCCACGTTACAGATAAACGTTGGCTATCTTGCTGTTTATTTAGACTGTGAGATCGTTTATTAATCTCAATGGCTTCCCGTAACAAAGTTTTCGTTTTTTATATATTAATTTGTATTGGCCCTGAAGAAGATGAGTGAAATTTCATCGAAACGTTGGCCTAATGTGAATAAACGTGGCATTATAACCGAAAAACCTAGTTCATTTATTCATATCGGCCACGAAAATATCCAAATATATATATATAAGGTTTTTAAGCATAAGCTCGCTTTAAGGACATAGTTATTGATTCATAGCAGTTGTCGAAAAAGTTTGCCCCGACTGGGGTTCGAACCCAGAACCTCCGGCATAACGTGCCATAGCTCTACCAATTGAGCCACCGAGACAACAGAACAAATCTTTACGAAACTGCTATTTGTTGTGAATGTAGACCTCCATGACATAAATCCAACAGAAGACTGCAATGTAGCTGTCAAATCTGAAAGATCACATGAATAAATCCAAACACATCTCATCTCCCATGAGTTTGCATACTACCCAACTCATGGGGGGATGAGATGTGTTTGGATTTATTCATGTGATCTTTCAGATTTGACAGCTACATTGCAGTCTTCTGTTGGATTTATGTCATGGATGTCAACATTCACAACAAATAGCAGTTTCGTAAAGATTTGTTCTGTTGTCTCGGTGGCTCAATTGGAAGAGCTATGGCACGTTAAGCCGGAGGTTCTGTGTTCGAACCCCAGTCGGGGCAAACTTTTTCGACAACTGCTATGAATCAATATATATATCAACTGCTATGAATCAATATATATATATATTATTACTGTTAGGTCATTTGTCAATAAAACCAAATTGTCGAAATATTGTTTTAAATCTTGTTATTTATTTATTTAATCGCAGGTTATGGTCCAATAAAATAATTACAACTAAAAATCACCTGCTCTAAAAGTTTCTTCAAATAAAAATGTAATAATTACATATTATGTTATGTTTCCCTCTGTAGTTCTGCAGTAGTGTCTCCTTACTTAACATGCACTGAGCCCTAGATGGGTCCCATTCCCGACTCTTCCACTTTTTTTAAGATCATCGGGAGTCTTTAAATGCATTTTATGGTACCATTTCGAGGTGGGATAAAAACGAAATGCACACTTCACATTTAAAATCAAAAGGTTATTCGGTGAACAATTTGCATTCGCCATGTTTGTTTTCGTCAATAACGACAATTAACTCACAAATTTACCGCCCAAGCATCATTTGCATTGCGAAAAAATTAAGTGTTTGTTAGTTTTTTCTCCACCTCAGAATGTTGCAATAGTTGACTTATTTTTATTTTATTATTTAAGTGTTTATTTATTTATCATTATACAATATGAAATTAACATTTATGTGTTTGTTTGTTTATTCAATTAATATATGTATTTATTGTAAAGGAAATAATAAACTTGGCTTCACTTTTGGATCTCTCACTAAACGTGAAAGGCAATTGAAATCCACCTCGCAGATATCAGCTGGTAAGTAGGGAAGTGTATTACACGTTGAAACCAGAGGCGAGCTCTAGCGGTCGTTGTCGGGGACCTCGACCCTCTTCCCTTGACGACCGTCGACCTCCCTAACGATGACGACCATGACAACAACACGGAGGAACCCTAACACGAATGATGATAATTACGATGACGACCAGGACGTGAGAACCACCCCCCTCCCCTTCCTTCACTACCCGTGAGACGTGACTATTGTTCTGACCAACATGGGATTTTCCTCGCTAGAGTGCTGGCACATATGACCTAACGGTTGACGCACTTTTGATCCTGGAACGCAGGAACTTCTTTACTTTCCAGGATGCGCATGGTTCCAGGTTTAATAATATTGTGACTCACGTGGCCAGCCATTGAGTAGCAGGCGATGAGGACTACGCGGAGAGGCCACTTGGCTTTGTAGGCGCGGTGCGTCCACAGTCTGTGGGCGCCTGCCGTCACTCCGAATCCCGAGGCGCCCCCACAAGCGAAACCTGATCAAACACGAGCGATGTAACATGAGAAGCCAGTAATAAATGCTTTTCAATATGTTTTGCTCCAGTATTCCAGTTAGTCCCACGACACTATTTTATAGATACAGTGGCGTAGGAACTATTTTTTTAGTGGGGGGGTCACACTATTAAAATTTACTACTAGGTTGGGTGGGTAAACCGGGGTCTGGGGCGAAGCCCCAGCCGCCGGAGGCTCTTTCGCCGTAGGCGAGATTTTTTTTAAAAGGTGCCCTTAATAGGGGACCTAAAACACGTTTTCAGGCGAATTTTAATTATGAATAAGGGTTACATTTTGAAGCCAATATTGCATTGATGATTGATTACCTGACTGAAATCGGACGACAGTCTGCTAGGGAGTGAAAACACTGCACACAAAATATAATGAATATTAGTCTAAAATCAAATGGCTAATCTCGTCTCGCAAATCACGTCTCTTACGTAGGGCTACTGAATCTTTCTAAAAAATGTTCACATGTTGTTTGCAAGCCCGACTGTAGTAAAAATCCTAAAAATCACCCAACAAGCTATAAGTTAGCGAATGACACCCATACCTGGCTTGACCCCCCCCCCCCCCAATGGGGGGGTTAAACCAAGAAGTGGGAGGGGAGTTTCCCCCGCCCCCCCCCCCCCGTTCCTACGCCCCTGTATAGATACGAAGTGCATTCAATCATATTCATATTACACGTCATCGATGCACCCATGCTAACTACAAAACATACAATCAGAACTCAAATCAATCAATCAGAAACTCGACCAGGGATTGAACCCAGGTCTCCCACTTGACGAGCGGACACCCTGCTGGTGGACTGAATTCTGGATTTTTGGTGGCCCTGCAAGCGGGAGACCCAGGTTCAATCCCCGATAAAGTTTGTATTTTTTATTCTGTGTTCAATTTATTATTACTACTTCCAACTACGAGGGCGTTTCCCGAACAACAAAATATTTTATAATATGGTGTAAAATAGAATAAAACAAAACAGACAATGTAAACAATACCCCCTGTTATCGGCATGTCAAAATAAATATATTATATAACACAAATATAAATATAAATCTGTACTATGATAAAACAATAAAGAATAAACTGTATAAAAAAAGATATATAATTAAAATTACAAGAACACATAAAAACTAAAGCAAATATGCCTAAGTAAACTATAAATCTTTTAAATGTAGACAAAACGATACATTTAATGATAGCTAAAATGTTGTACTGATTGAATAAGCATGCCGTTGTGTTAATAATAATAATAATAATAATAATAATAATAATAATAATAATAATAATAATAGTAATAATAATAATATATATAAATATATTTTTTTTTATTGAAATACATATCTCTTATACATTTTTTATCCAAACAAGTTCGGCCATCCACAAGCTGCACAGGACAGCTTAACTGTGGAATATATTACATTAAAAAAATCATACATTTGGAATAATGATTTTTAAATAATTCGATAATTCAAAATTCTAGATAGCAATACAATAATTAGTGAAGTAACTGTAAGTAACAGTAAGCAGTGAATGACTCAGCGTGTAAAAATAAAATAAAAAAATAAAATATAACACTAAAATAAAAGATTAAAATAGTAGATAAAACAAGTAATTAATATGCATATAATAATAATAATAATAATAATAATAATAATAATAATAATAATAATAATAATGATAGTAATAATAAAATAATAATATTTATTAAGCGAGCGAAGCGAGCGTATCCATTTGACTTTGCCAGAAAAAAATAGTCACTGGTTTTGTTTTTGTTTTTTTTTTGTTTTTTTTGTTTTGTTTGTATTTGTTTTTTTGGTTTGTATGTCTCGCCATGACGTTCGAAGGGAGGCTCGGATCGAGTTGAAATTTTGACTATCCGCAAGCTTCGTTCTCGATTGAATGCCATTAGTTTTGTGGCAAAATCGTTCAAAAAGTTAAAAAGTTACATTAAAGTTAATCCAAAGTTTTTTTTTCAAACTAAACGGCGACAAAATCTGAGATGGCCAAATCATTTAGAATGTCCGTCCGGTCACGAATATGTTAATTTTATTTTGATCCGATAAGTAGTGTAGGTGGAAATTACATTATAACAAAAGTAACGTTACCATGGCAACGCAAAGTCGCACAGCTTTTTTGGCTCATGATAGCGGTCGAACGGAGATTCGGATCGAGTTGAAATTTGGACCATCCGCAAGCTTCGATCTGGATTGAATGCCATTAGTATTGTGGCAAAATCGTTCAAAAAGTTGTAAAATTAGTTTAAAGTTAGGCCAAAGTTTTTTTTTAAAAACTAAACGGCGACAATATCTGAGGTAGCCAAATCATTTAGAATGACCGTCCGGTCACGAATATGTTAATTTTATTTTGATGCGATAAGTAGTGTAGATGGAAATTACATTTTTACAAAAGTAACGTTACCATGGCAACGAAAAGTCGCACGAAGCTGGAGCTTTTTTGGCTCATGATAGCGGTTGCACTAAGATTCAGATCAGGTTGAAATTTGAACCATCAACAAATTGTATAGCAAGTGCTCGCTTATCAACGCGTCCAACTGAGCGTTTTCCTAGTAATATTAATTAAGCAAGCGAAGCGAGTGTTTCCATTTGACTCTACCGGAAAAAATAGTCACCGTTTTTTTGTTTTTTTGTTTTTGTTTTTGTTTTGTTTGTATGTCTCGCCATAACGTTCGAACGGAGGCTCGGATCGAGTTGAAATTTGGACCATCCGCAAGCTTCGTTCTCGATTGAATGCCATTAGTTTTGTGGCAAAATCGTTCAAAAAGTTAAAGAGTTACATTAAAGTACATCGATTTTTTTTTCAAATTAAACGGACACAAAATCTGAGGTAGCCAAATCATTTAGAATGTCCGTCAGGTCACGAATATGTTAATTTCATTCTGACCTGATAAGTAGTGTAGATGGAAATTACATTATAACAAAAGTAACGTTCCATGTCAACGAGTTTGTATGTCTCGCCATAACGTTCGAACGGAGGCTCGGATCGAGTTAAAATTTGGACCATCCGCAAGCTTCGATCTGGATTGAATGCCATGAGTTTTGTGGCAAAATCGTTAAAAAAGTTACATTAAAGTTAATCGAAAGTTTTTTTAAAACTAAACGGCGACTAAATCTGAGGTGGCCAAATTATTTAGAATGTCCGTCCGGTCATTACTATGTTAAGCGAGCGAAGCGAGCGTTTCCATTTGACTCTGCCGGAAAAATTAGTCACTGGTTTTGTTTTTTGTTTTTTTGTTTTTGTATGTCTCGCCATAACGTTCGAACGGAGGCTCGGATCGATTTGAAATTTTGACCATCCGCAAGCTTTGTTCTCGAATGAATGCCATTAGTTTTGTGGCAAAATCGTTTAAAAAGTTAAAAAGTTACATTAAAGTTAATCAAAAGTTTTTTTTCCAAACTAAACGGCGACAAAATCTGAGGTGGCCAAATCATTTAGAATGTCCGTCCGGTCACGAATATGTTCATTTAATTTGGTCCGATAAGTAGTGTAAATGGAAATTACATTATAACAAAAGTAACGTTGCCATGGCAACGAAAAAAACGCGCGAAGTTTCTTATGCACTGCCACCTCGAAGTAATCAAAATACTTTCGAGGAAGTATTATTTAGGTGTATTATTTGTCACCAAAGAGTTTAAATAGTTTTCCCAAGGATTCAATGTCCTCTAGATGGCGGTGGATTTTATCCACAAAGTAAAGGTTTACACACGGGTTTACCCAAATACCTTGGCAATAATAAATAATATTGGAAACATGGCCCTGTGGACTGCAAACGTCGCAAATTTTTAAATTTTAAAAAATGTGCAATGTGGGTCTAGCTATAGCACGTGCTCGCTTATTAACGCGTCCAACTGAGCGTTTCCTAGTTATTATTATTATTATTATTATTATTATTATTATTATTATTATTATTATTATTATTATTATTATTATTATTATTATTATTATTATTATTATTATTATTATTATTATTATTATTATTGATTATTATTGAGATTGAAAGTGATCTTGCAATTCAAAACTTAGTTGAAGAAGTAGCTGTCAAGGACAAGATTATAGGAGGAACTAGCCGAGCATGTAAATGATCTTGATCAGTACGGTAGAAACGAAACATTGAGATTTCAAATGTGATAGAATGTGACAACGAAAACATAGAAACCATTGTGAGGTCTATTGCGGATAAATTAAATGTAGAGCTAGAAGACTATGACATCGACGTGGTCCATCGAGTGCCAGCCAGAAACAAAGATTACCCTTCCAAAGTTGTAGTTCATTTACTTCGCGAAAAAAACGCGACGAGATATTAGCAGCCCGGCGACTGCCCGTAAAAAACAGCGACGTCATTCAGGGAGTACCAAAAGAAAAGGACTTGAATATTTTTATTAACGAACATCTTTCTCCCTATTTCCGCAATTTATTTTGGCAGGTCAAGCAGAAGGCAAAGGTTGTTGGGTACAAATTTGTCTGGTTCCGACGAGGGATAATTTGTGCGCGTAAAGACGAGCAGTCAACGGTTGTGGTCAAGATAAAGAGAGCAGGGGACATTGATCAACTGAAGTAAACAGGCTGTACAATCTATATGGACTTATGGTCTCAAGACGATCTTGAAGGTGTTGATTGGACATGTGAAACTACGGACAGTCTGGACGATTGGTGCAAAGAAAATTGTAAAGGTATAATTGTTTTCCACTTAAATATTAGATCTATAAGGAAAAATTGGGACGAACTACTCGTGGTATTGCAAAACCAGATAAATAAATTTCATATATTAGTCTTAAGTGCATGAAGTTAATGTTTTAGAAGAAGCTCAGTATATCAAATAGATGGTTATAATCGTTATTGTAAACTACGACTTAATAAGAGAGGGGGTGGATTAATTACTATTTGTTAGCAAAACTGGGGAGGTTTGACATAGAAGATGTATTATTTCATAGTTTTGAAGGTATCTGTGGTAACGTTTTTATATGAGCAGGAAGGGTTATATCGCTTTTATTTTGTATATAGACCTCCTGATTACAATACAAAATTAGAGTTTATTAACGAAATAGAAAACTATTGGATGAAAAATAAAAATAAACATTGCATATATATTGGTGATTCAAATATTGATGTACTCGATCATAATGATGTCAGAGTTCAGTTGTATCAAGCGTGTTTAGCAACTAGTGGGTTTGTACAGTGTGTCACTGCATCAACGCGAGAGGAAATAGTTAATAATAGGCTTAGCAGTACCTGTATAGACCATGTTTACATCCGAGGTATTGACCTAGATGTCAAAACAGCGGTATATACAACAAAGATTAGCGATCATTATATGATAGTTGCATCCACAGGAATTGACCTTGTTCATATAAATACAATAAACGAACCAGTTGCGAAAAAATGTATAAACGAAGCTAAATTAGTGGAAGTGTTAAAACGCATGAAATGGGATAATTTATTATCAGCCAAGAAGTGTATTCCCTTATACGAATCAATCCAGAACAATTTTAAAATAGCCTACGATGTGGCTTCTAATTTTAAAGAGTCGAAAGTTAAAAGAAGAGTGAATAAAGTGTGGATGACGAAAGAGTTATTAAAATCAGTAAAGGAAAGAGATCGCGCTTTTCAAAGGTGGAAAAAATGTCCGCAATTCAGTGTATTTAAAAATGAATATAGGAGAGATTATAATAGGTTAAGAAATAGAACAAATAAAAATAATATCGATGGTAAACGACATTACTATGTACATGCATTAGAACGGGGAAAAGACTGCAGAAAAACAACGTGGCAAAATATAAATGAAATTATGGGTCGGAAAAGGAAAGATACAGTTGAGGAAGTTATAAAATAAATTTTTAGGTAGACATGATACAATTCCAAACATTGCTAATAATTTTGCAAATACCTTTGTAGATGAAATTGAAAATATTGTTCACATTTGCGACATTAAGTGTGTCGATAACAATATGAGAGATAATGCATACGAGCAACAGTTACAGTCGATATACGTGCCTCCTATTTTAGCGACCGGAGTCAAAAATAATACTTAAAATGAATATTAATAAAAAGGCAGGTATTGACGGAATTAGAGTTAAGGATTTGCAAAATATAGTTGATGAGATCAGTCCAGTTATTGCCCTATTTATTAACCTATCCTTGAAGGAGGGCATTATTCCAGAAACGTTGAAAACATCTGTTGTCAGGCCAATTTTCAAAAAGGGCGACCATTTGAAATATGTCAATTATAGGCCGATTGCCATTATGTGTAGCATTGAAAAAATACTTAAAAGATACGTGGCAAATTGCTTAATAGATTACATGACGAAATTTAAAATAATAAACAACAATTTGGATTTCAAAGAGGAAAAAGTACAGTAGACCTTTTGGCATCCTTTTTTGACCTAGTTAATACTAAGCTAGACGAAAATTTTAACATTTTATGTATGTTTATCGATTATAAAAAAGCATTTGACACCCTTGATTTTAATAAGCTGCTAGATGCGTTGGAAAGTATTGGGGCTAGAGGTACATTGTTAAATTGGTTTAAAAATTAATTATCGAATAGAAAGTTAATTGTAAGAATAGGCGAAGTGTATAGTGAAGCAAAGTCATGTAGCAGTGGCGTACCACAAGGCTCTATTTTAGGACCTCAACTTTACTTAATATATGTAAATATTATGGTTAAGTATATTATTAAGTGCATTGCTTTTTGCTACGCTGATGACTTTGCTTAGTGTCTATCCATAAAAACGTAAAAATTGCAGAAATATACTTGCAAAATGATTTTCTAAATTTACTCAGGTGGAACCATGACGTAAGGCTAATCGTAAATATTGAAAAAACAAAGATTGTGCACATTTCTATGCCGCTAAACGCGGGTCGAAATACTAATATCAATGTTATTGCCCACAATTTTGAATGCTTACATCTAAACGCGGGTAAAATTGATCTGGATTGTTCGTGTGGTACATCAATTGCAACTGTTTACAGCCATCCGTATTTGGGGTTGGAGATCGATAGTAACTTTAGTTGGAATATACAAGCTGAGAAAATATGTAAACGCTTAAGGTCATGCGCTTACCATTATATGCAGTTAAAAGTATTTTACCATTTAAATATGTAAGATGGTTTATATAGCCCTTGCAGAGTCGGTTATTTCTTACGGTCTGTTAATTTGGGGAAATGCTTCGTTATCACAGCTAAATAGCATAATCTCTATTCAAAATAAAATAATGAAGATGATCACTTTTGAAAATAATTTAAGCACTTTAGAATGTTATAGACTACAAAACGTTTTACCTTTACAAAAATTATTCACATATAAATTAGTTTTGAAACATTTTTTCGTTAATACTCACAAAAATTGTATAAACCACACTACTTCTACTCGCTCCAAATCTTCGGAAGTATACCAGTTGCCACGGGTTGCAAATAAGTATGGTAAAAGAACACTTAGCTACACTATACTTTCTTTTTTAATAGTATTCCAAAGAACATCAGAGATTTAGAGACTATTTATGAAATCAAAAGAGAGCTAAAGGCATTTTTATTACGAAATATGCAATGAGTTAGGGTTGTTGTGTATTTGTTATATATAAGTGTTTCATAATTTAATGTACATGGATTAGCACTATAATTTTTCACTGTTCTATATCTGTTCTATTCAATGTTTATTCACTGTATTATCTGCAAACTGTTGCTTCACAAAAATGTTTTTGGCTAGTATAAGTATTTAATTTGCACATTAATTACTTGTTTTTATCTACTATTTTAATCTTTTATTTTAGTGTTATGTATTTTTATTTTTATTTTATTTTTTATTACACGCTGAGTCATTCACTGCTTACTGATACTTACTGTTACTTCACTTATTATTGTATTGCTATCTAGAATTTTGAAATATTGAATTAGTTAAAAATCATTATTTCACATGCATGATTTCTTTAATGTAACATGTTCCACAGTTAAGCTGTCCTGTGCAGCTTGTGGATGGCCGAACTTGTTTGATAGAAAATGTATAAAGAGATATGTATTTCAATAAAAAAAAAAAAAAAAAAAATTATCATTATTATTATTATTATTATCATTACATAATTCACGGTCTACTCAGTACCCACCTAACATTTTATTGTCAGTGGGGGGATGTAGACTACTGTATAAAAACTACATCACCGCACAGCTCTTTTACTGTCTGTTTTTAGAGAAATTCTTTTAACCGGCAGAAACTTTTCTCGTATGAGGTATTACTTCGTACTCACTCCATAACCAGGTTATAAGTTTGAGGTGCATACAGGTGGCTAATACTCCGTACACTCCCGCAATATGAAGAATTGCAAGGAGCATTACGTTCCTCCATATTATTTGCCGAACGTATTTTACTGGCAAGGGTTCCGAAGGTGAATTTGGGACCGAGTTTGTTTCCATCGTTTCCTGATTAGAAACGTCGGATGTTCGAGTCGGAATATCTTTTAGTTGGTCCTCAGAGTGCTTTGACGTCCTGGAAGAATCTAACTGTAGAAAAAAATAATTATTAATTATGTGTCTGACGATGTTTTGAATACAAATATATGTATTAGGAAATAAGGCCCCAAATATCAATCGAGGCCTGTACATTTTCATTGAAGCATTTTTCGACTGTATATTGTCAATGTTGTACTAATTAATTTCAACGAATTGGTGGACAAGAGAACACATCTTGCGAGCGAAGATTTGAGTGTGTTTGAATCTCATGAGGAAAAACTCAATATTCATTCAAGGATCAGAAATATATTCATTTAAAATCGTCACTAGAGAAATTTCAAATAATCCAATTAATTAGTAACTTCTATTGTGAAACAAAATATTACGTTATCGCTTTTATATTAAAATACTCGTTGCTTCATCTGCCATGAATATGATTTAATAATTTCTACAACAGCCTCCAAAAAAACGCCAGTAACAATCGTGACTTAGATGCTCATCAATGGAAAACAATATTGTTAGTATACGTAGCAAAAAAAACAAGGCCATAATTAAGTTGAGTTTAATTAAATAATAATTAATTAAAAAACACATAAAATTCTACCGATTGCCATACAATTTTACCACTTTACTAACATTATGTCAATAAATCCAAATTGTTATGGCCCCAAACGAAATTCTTGCAACTCACAAATTAATAGATTAATGAAATTAATAATTAGTTTAATATCAGTCAAATGTTTGACATTCACAAACCACAGTCAACTGATGTATCAAATAATAACAATACAAGCATAATGAAAGAGAAAAGTTATGACCCCAAAGTAGGGTTCCTATCACTTTCCCAATAAATTAATCAATTCAATTAACGACAATAGATTAATCACATAAATTAAAAATTTAGTGTACAAAATAAACACAGCATAGTCGACTTGGGTATCAAATGAAAGCTTATGTCACGTGTAAATAATATGTGAAAAAAGATTATTCATTAATGAATAAAATCATCCAATTAATTACATTTTACTTAAATTACACCATTTTAGACTTTTGTATAATTATGAATTCCAAAAACTTTACCGATTGTCATTAAATGTTACCAGTTTACTAACATAATGTGAATTAATCCGTATTTCGATGACCCCAAACGCAATTCCTGCAACTCCCAGATTAATGGATTAATTAAATTGAGAATGAGCTATAAAATCCCCTTAAAATTGTTTTGACATTTAATTATGCGCTACGATTGGCAATTGTAGTATTAAAAAACAATATGATCATTTTTAACCAGAAAAGTGATGGGTCCATACCTTATTCCAGTCAACTATCATTAATTAAACTAATGGAGTTAATGACATATATCTCAATCAAATGTGTAAATGATCACAATGTAGCCGACTTGGGTTTCAAATAAAAGTTTTTTTTTATGAATAATTAAAATGTAAACAGCGTGCAAAATTCGATACAATTTTTTCACTGCATACAATCACAGACAGACAAAAATGATTCGATAGAAATGACTTCTTCAAAAACAAAACCATTGTCGTTAAAATAAAAACCACTCACGTTAGCCTATTTTTCAATTTATTATTTCTTGTAGGTTTGAATCGCAACGGATTTTGTTTATTTTGTAAGCAGTTCTCAGATACCTGGTCATTGACGTCTGTTTAAAATTTCAGCTCAATCTATTTGGCCGTTCGGCCGTATGGGACCGGAATCACATTTAATTTTTAACATTTACCAGACAAATTAATCACGACGAAGGCCCATTCGACTTGAGTTATAGACTACGTTCACTGCTTTCACATGTCTAAAAATATAATTTTTCTTGTCAGGAAAAATATTCAATTATATATATTTTAAAGGTACTTTCCTAAAACATTGAAGAAAAAGTATCCACTGTTCTACAAAAGAAGTCAAGGCTCGCTTGTAGTCACAACTTGGAGTTACTAATGAGTTACTATGGGGCATGGCGTCACATTAATATTTTCAGTTACAATGTAACCGTTATAAACGTGCAATAAAACCATAATTCATTACAAAGATGACTAAAATCATATTCAAAACACAACAATTATAATAATTGATAACAAGGCTACTCTTACCTGTTCCCTGTGTTCACCTATTCAGAACTATGTGTTGGCACATCTCTTAACGAATGTGCTTGTCTTCTTGGACATGTAAAAGACAGTACTAGATAAATTGAGGAACTGACATCAGCAAGAAACTGATGAGCGGACTCATTCTTAATAATTTGTAATCGAAGCAATCTTTGTGTTATTAAGTTAGATTGCGCAAGGTAGCACTGGTTACTGCATGCATGTGTGAAAGTGACAGTAACACATTTATGACTTTATCGTGGTAGTATTGAAATTCGATGGATTTATTGATCAAGCGATTTTTAAATGGACAATGATCATAGTCAAAAAAGTTGGCCCGAGCTTATCCAACTGTCCTAATTTTGGCTTCTTATGAAATAATAATTTGTCTATGAAAAATGCTGAAATTCTCAATGAAACATTACTTTTTAATGCATAATTATTGGATTTGTCGTCGCATGCATGCAATGTATTTAGAGAATTTTGATAATACAAAGATACTTCAAAGTTGAGTATTTTGAAATACAATATACAAATACTTTTCAGCCCAGTATTTGAAATACAAAATACAAAATACAAAAGTATTTCAAATACATGTATTTGAAATACTGCCCATCTCTGGGTACAAAACTTGGATGTGTGATAGTGACAGTGACACATGTTTGACATTCACGTGCCACAGTCAACTGGTAGAACTGGTCGTGGGTACAATGCATGGATGTGTGATAGTGACAGTGACACATGTTTGACATTCACGTGCCACAGTCAACTGGTAGAACTGGTCGTGGGTACAATGCATGGATGTGTGATAGTGACAGTGACACATGTTTGACATTCACGTGCCACAGTCAACTGGTAGAACTGGTCGTGGGTACAATGCATGGATGTGTGATAGTTACAGTGACACATGTTTGACATTCACGTCCCACAGTCAACTGGAAAGAACTGGTCGTGGGTTACAATTGCATGGATTGTGGATAGTTTAAGTGACGCATGTCTGACTTTCAGGGCCACAGTCAAATGTAGAACTGGTCGTGGGTACAATGCATGGAGTGTGATAGTGACAGTGACAAATGTTTGACATTCACGTGCCACAGTCAACGGTAGAACTGGTCGTGGGTCCAATGCATGGATGGTGATAGTGACAGTGACGCATGTTGACATTCACGTGCCACAGTTAACTGGTAGAACTGGTCGTGGTACAATGCATGGATGTGTGATGTGACAGTGACGCATGTTTGACATTCAACGTGCCACAGTCAACGGTAGAACTGGTCGGGGGTTACAATGCATGGATGTGTGATGGGACACAGTGACGCATGTTTGACATTCACGTGCCACAGTCAACTGGTAGAACTGGTCGTGGGTACAATGCATGGATGTGTGATAGTGACAGTGACACATGTTTGACATTCACGTGCCACAGTCAACTGGTAGAACTGGTCGTGGTACAATGCATGGATGTGTGATAGTGACAGTGACGCATGTTTGACATTCACGTGCCACAGTCAACTGGTGAACTGGTCGTGGGTACAATGCATGGATGTGTGATAGTGACAGGACACATGTTGACATTCACGTGCCACAGTAACTGGTAAAAACTGGTCGTGGGTACAATGCAGGATGTGTGATAGTGACAGGGACACATGTTTGACATTCACGTGCCACAGTCAACTGGTAGAACTGGTCGTTTTGTACAATGCATGGATGTGTGATAGTGACAGTGACGCATGTTTGACATTCACGTGCCACAGTCAACTGGTAAAAACTGGTCGTGTGTACAATGCATGGTGTGTGTAGTGGACAGTGACACATGTTTGACATTCACGTGCCACAGTCAACTGGTAGAACTGGTCGTGGGTACAATGCATGGATGTGTGATAGTGACAGTGACACATGTTTGACATTTACGTTTTGTACTAAACTAGGAAAACGCTTAAGTCCCGCCGCGTTGATGGATGAGCTTTTTTTTTAAGTTTTTAGTTTGCGTGGGATATCTTTACTTTTGCAAGTGTTTTGCTTTGCTGCCTGTGCAATATAGGTGATTGTTGTTAAGTTTCTATTGTTACATGTCAAATGATATTAGTTACCGTAAAAAAACTTATATTAAAAGCTTTATTCCTATGGATTCTGGCTATTTTTTTCAACTTTTTCTTTCAAAAGGTACTACATCACCATAACCTTAATGTCCATGTATAATATGAACGTTGTAGCCGAACCCGTTTGGTCAGAATCGCCCCAAATGACACGAAAATATCGCACTAAAAATCGAAAAAAATCGTAAAAGTACGATTTTCATGAGAAATATTTCTTCGATTGTACCCAAAAACAATACACCTCAAAGTTTAAAGATTTCGAAGATCCCCTCCAATTTTCATCAAGATCGCTTATGCCGTTTGCCCGGAATCCTGCTAACAAACAGACAAAAATACAAATAACTTAAATAAATTTTTTGGGGGGTCAGTGAAATTGAAGTCTTCGCTTCGCTCTTTCAACAACAAACGTATACAGCGATTATACTTTTCAGGTCTTTTCTCGCACATTAGCGTGACTTGAGTAATACTCTAGTCAACAAACGTGGAGTACCGACCGATTTTAGAACGGTTATTTACACTCCTATCATTAATCAGATTGGTTTTATTAACCGACTTCCTGACATTTGAGTTGCTGAGCTAATGGCTAAGTTTTAAGAATTAAAATATAGTTGAATTTTCTAGCGTCAGCACGGGGCTACAATTTGTGTGGACGCCAATAGAGGTTTCCATCAGGGTTTTATTCTAGCCTTAGTCCGCCTTGCAGTCTGTTTGCACATGCCTTTTACGTTCTTGAACGGGAGCTCTAGCACTCACTAGAGATGTTTGTTTATGTTTTCTGCCGACATTCCCCGTTGTTTGGCATTGAACTTGGGTAGTGTCAATAGGCAACGTGCTCAAGGCTGTGAGAACGTGGGAGGGCTCTGAATAACACATAATGGAATTGTAAGTGTCTTTACCAACATTTTTAAAATACATTGAAGCATATTTCTAAATTGAATATACTTTTTGTTTGATTCGAGGTTACTTACATACAAATATGACCTTGATTGTTTTCAAAAGGTATGTCTGTAACCTTTCAAATGATCCTTCTGAGAGTTAATGATAACCCATGTTTTTTTCTTTTCAAATTTTTACATGAATTCATTTAAATTAATTCTATTTTTAGCTCAATTTTTCTTAGTATATGTATAACTCTGTTCTCTATCTGCTGATGCATAGAATATTATCTATTGTGTTTATTGAGTGTTTTTGAGCGAGCGTAGCGAGCGTGTCCACTTGACTCTTATGGCTCGAATGTCTGTTTTTCTTTTTTTTTCCCCTGTTACTGCTTCGATACAGGTCGCACCGTTTCTCTGATCGACCTGAAATTGTTCACACATGTACATACTACCTAGGCGGGTTGCTGTATAGTTTTTGAACAAAATCCGATCGTTGGTTATATATATAAAAAAAAAAAAAATGTTCCGATCGTTATGAAATTTTGCAGGGTCAATAAGTACAACATCCTCTCCTATTTTCCAAATTTTCAGCTAAATCAGTCAAGACCTTAAAGACTTATTGGTATGTAACATTATGGGAATGTCGTACTTGGGTCGTTGTTGCACGTACCGGTGCTCGCTCAACAACGCGACGGGACTTTAGCGTTTTCCTAGTTTTAAACTCACTTACCAAAATCACTGTTTTTTTCCTGTACTCGTCGAATTTTCGACGAGGGTCCCCCCATCTTCGTCCGGCCACGCCAGACACACTGAGGTCCAAAGTGTTTTGGGTTTGGCTTGGGGGTGGATGGGCTAGTAAGCAAGCTCTGGATACGTAATCTACCACCAGAGGTCTTCAGCTTGTGTGAAGTTCTAGACTTGGTTAGCTGATACTGTCGAATGCACAGAGCATTGCTGCTGCTTCTTTAATTTTGCGCGTTCTGGGGTTGTTGTCTTAAACTAGGAAAACGCTCAGTTGGACGCGTTGTTGAGCGAGCACCGGTACGTGCAACATGACCCAAGTACGACATTCCCATAAGGCCCACCACACAGTGTAGGCCTAACTGGATATTGACATTGTACACTATCTAGGTGCCCGTTAGGGCGCCGCAGCCAAGCCGCGGTGCGCTACACACTCAAGCACCTTATACACCAAGCAGAGTTGGGGTGATTTCGAGGTGTTACCCAGCCGTCATGTAACGTGATGTGAACTTGAAAACTATCACAATCGAGGGGATTTAGGTACCTGACAACACATGCCAAATTTTATTGGGGTACGATTATTCCTTCTTGGTGAAAAAATGGCTTGAAACATGCTCAAAATCACTTTAAGGATGTTAGCTACTGCTACTGCTACTGCTACTGCTACTGCTACTGCTAACATATAATTCGTCAGTTTCAATCGGCAAGCGATTCTGACCAGACGGGTGGGGCTACAATGTTCATATTTTACATGGACATTAAGGTTATAGTAATATAGTCTCTTTTGAAAAAAAAAGTTGAAAAGTTTGCTGGAAGGCTTCCAAATAAAGGTTTTAAATAAGCCTTATACACTAGGCATACAATCAACAAGTAACTATAGTTACTTGACACTTGTGACGTACAAGCAGAGTTAGGCGGGAAAGTGCGATACGTAAACAATGCGGACATTTAAAATTTTTCTTCTTTGTGTGGAACGAGAAAGGTGTCATTATACTCTCATAAACAAATCAAAAACCGTCCCTGGCGTAGGCCTAGATGTAGAAAATTATTTATAATACAACAGTGTAGGTCTAAAGTTCCATTAGGCTATATAATAGGACTAGATAAATAAATACTTACACTACATGTTTGACAAGCCCTAGGCCTTTCTTAGCCAACCCTAGGCCAGCACAACTTTGTTCTGACACACTTCCCGCACAAATAACTAGTTTTGATTACTAAAAGCCTAATGCAGATAAACAATGGTATGATAGTCCTAGGCTATTCCAAATTTACGGCAATAATAAGCCTTTTCTCTTTCTTTTAATAAACTCACGCAATCTCCTGTCACTTTTAATGAAAATGTAAAACAAAAGATGGTAAAAATTTTCAATATTCTTTTCATTATCTGATGATTTACATGGCTGTGGATGCAGTGAAATAGGTGTAAAATAACATTAGTTGTGCGTTTGTTGTTAAATGGGAAAGTTTTAATTGGATGTGATTTGCCTAGACTTAACCAGTCCTTATACCGTCGTTATACCATGGTTATACCACCTATACCCAGGATGTACATGAATCCGGGCCTAGATATTTTACATCCTATTGTTATAGCTAATACCATAAAAATTAAATCAACTTTGATAAAAATATTATATTTTAACAAATAATTTTGTAATGGAACTTGAAAAAGTAATGAGATCACATACATAACAAAAACTTGTAGAAATACAGCCAAACCTTACACACTCAAAAGGAATGAGATCTAAAAAAGGGCCAAGCTCATCTACCCTTCCACATTTGCGCATTCTTAATTCATAAACGTACAGTGTCCCATAACAGCATCCTCGAAAAGCTTGTCAAAATAGAATTTGCGTGTTTACGTTTAAATTAATTAGAAAAAAAGAACTTGGATAAACTATTACGTTTAAATTAATAATCGCAAATCCTATTTTGCCAAGCTTTTCGAGGATGCTGTTATGGGACACTGTACGTTTATGAATTAAGAATGCGCAAATGTGGAAGGGTAGATGAGCTTGGCCCTTTTTTTAAGCGAGCAAAGCGAGCGTTTCCATTTGACTCTGCCGGAAAAAATAGTCACTGGTTTTGTTTGTTTGTTTGTTTGTTTGTTTGTTTGTTTGTTTGTTTGTTTGTTTGTTTTTTTTTTGTTTGTATGTCTCGCGATAACGTTCGAACGGAGGCTCTGATCGAGTTGAAATTTTCACCATCCGCAAGCTTTGTTCTCGATTGAATGCCATTAGTTTTGTGGCAAAATCGTTCAAAAAGTTAAAAAGTTACATTAAAGTTAATCGAAAGTTTTTTTTTCAAACTTCACGGCGACAAAATCTGAGATGGCCAAATCATTTAGAATGTCCGTCCGATCACGAATATGTTAATTTTATTTTGATCCGATAAGTAGTGTAGATGGAAATTACATTATAACAAAGTACGGTTACCATGGCAACGGAAAGTCGTGCAGCTTTTTTGGCTCATGATAGCGGTCGAACGGAGGCTCAGATCGAGTTGATATTTTCACCATCCGCAAGCTTTGTTCTCGATTGGATGCCATTAGTTTTGTGGCAAATCGTTCAAAAAGTTAAAAAGTTATATTAAAGTTAATCGAAAGTTTTTTTTTCAAACTCTACGGCGACAAAATCTGAGATAGCCAAATCATTTAGAATGTCCGTCCGGTCACGAATATGTTAATTTTATTTTGATCCGATAAGTAGTGTAGATGGAAATTACATTATAACAAAAGTAACGTTGCCATGGCAACGAAAAGACGTGCGAAGTTTCTAATGCACTGCCACCTAGAAGTAATCAAAATACTTTCGAGGAAGCAGTCTATTAATTGTCAACACAGAGTTTAAAAAGTTTTCCCAAGGAGTCAAGGTCCTCTAGATGGCGGTGGATTTTAAAGTAAAGATTTAAACACGGGTTTACCCAAATACCTTGGCAATAATAAATAATACTGGAAACGCGAACGTCGTAAATTTTAAAATTTTAAAAAATGTGCAATGTGGGTCTAGCTATCACGTGCTCGCTTATCAACGCGTCCAACTGAGCGTTTCCTAGTTAGATCTCATTCCTTTTGAGTGTGTAAGGTTTGGCTGTATTTCTACAAGTTTTTGTTATGTGTGTTATACTATTCCAACATCTTTGCATTGTACTAATTCACGTCATGCCTTCTAAAGTGTATCTTTGTATCTACACTGCCTCCTTCATTTTTAGCTTCATTTTTCGAATTATGATTGCCAATAAGTCTTTAAGGTCTTGACCGATTTAGTTGAAAATTTGGAAAATAGGAGAGAATGTTGTACTTATTGACCCTGCAAAATTTCATAACGATCGGAACATTTTTTTTTTTTAAAACCCAACTTTTCGGTTTTTTGAAAAAAAAACTATGCAGCAACCCGCCTAGGGGGGATTTTCCCAGGGTTTTAAAAAATTTTCAGGTCGAAAAATCAGGGGGAGAAACGGGCGAGGGGGTTTTCCGGAAAGAAAGTAAAAAAAAAAAACCCGGGACATTCGAGCCATAAGAGTCAAGTGGAGACGCGTCCCCTTCCCCCCCCCCCGCTAAATAATTTTTTTGGTTTCCCTTTTCCCTTTTTTAAAATTGGTTGGTTGAATTCAAAATTAGGTTTTTTGAGTCAAAAGCAAATTTGGCCCTTTTTTTTCAAACTCCCTTTTTTGTGTACATTTTTAACGAAACCAAACATGGTTTTTCCCGGTCTCGGAAGTAGTACGTTGCATCCACAGGGAACGAAAAAACTGGGTTTTTTGAGCCTCGCCCGGGTTGAAAGGGTTTTCGTCTTAGTGGGGGACATTCTGAGGGTCAGGGGGGGCCCGGAAAAACCCTGTCCTAAAATTAAAATGGGGGGCATTCTATTACTTTACCCGAAAATTTCCCGGGAAAATGAAATTTAATGATGACTGTGGTTTGAAGGTTATCTGGGGAGTCCGGTTTTTAACTTTTATTGCGACAAAAACCTAAATCCATTTTTTAAAAAAGTGTAGAGGAAAAGTCATTATTTACAAAGGGCGTTTTGAAAAGTAAACCTTTTCCCCCTTTTTGGTATCTTTTTTTGGGAGAAAAACCTTTTTTGGGCCCTGGGAACGATTTCATGTAAATTTTTCCTTTTTTAACTTGTAGGGGGTGGTTTAAATTTAAAATGCAAGTACAAAAACATTTGATTTTGGGGGGGTTTTAATAAAACACTAAAATAAAAATTATATTTCCGGGTAAAAATGCAAAAGAACAAATATCATTATCATTGTGTTTTTGTTTTTATTTTTTTCTTTTCTATTTTTAGGTTTTTATGTGGGTTATTTTCAAAATTTAATTTTCACTTGTGGGGATCCGACCCTTTTTGCGAATAAAGACAAATTAATAATCTCATCTCATACAATCAAAAAAAATCATAATAAAATAGTAATAATAAAAAAAAAAATAATAATAATAATAATAATAATAAAATAATAAATAATAATAATAATAATAATAATAATAATAATATTAATAATAATAATAATGAATATGTGGTTTTTAAGCATAAGCCCGCTTTTAAGGTCAAATAGCTAACGAACTATATCATTATCTATTGTGTTATGTTTTTATTTTTTTCTCTTTTCTATTTTTAGGATTTTATGTGTGTATCTTCAATATATTATATTGCACTTGTGGGATCTCGATCCTGTTGCGAATAAAGATCTAATAATAATAATCATCATCATCATCATAATCATAATAATCATAATAATAATAGTAATAATAATAAAAATAATAATAATAATAATAATAATAATAATAATTAATAATAATAATAATAATAATAATAATAATAATAATAAAAATAATTTTTTTTTTTCTTTTTTTTTTTTTTTATATTTATTTATTGTAGATCATTTCTTCCATAACCTTACATATTTCATACATTCGACCTTCCACAAATGCGCATTGCAGGCTACTGTGGAACTATGTTTATTAAAGATAAGGATTATTCACTTCTGAACACTGAACCTACATAATGAAATTTGATTGTTTTATTGAAATTACCGACTGTGTAGCTAAACAATTAAAATGTGATAATTATGATAAAGTTTGACATTATGAATAAAGTTATGAATGAACGAATAGAAGAAAATTGATAAATAACCTGAAAAAAAAACATTAAAATATTAAAACACATAACCACAATTTTCGTCACTCAACTATAATATTGCTTGCTTTGAGCAAATATGTCTTCTAATTTAATTTTATAATCTCTAAATGAATCTAATTCTTTAATTTTCTGGAAGATCTCTAGTAAAAATATAAAGGTACAGAGTAGCTTAACGATCTCTTCACCATATTTATTGTTAAAGGGTGGTAACTGGTAAATCATGCACTTTTGGGCTCGGTGAAGGCTTGTGGTCATAAGAATTTATATTTTTTGTCCAAAGTAATGCTTTAATAACAGCTTATAAACAAAGATTTCCCTAACTGGCAAAACATCAAATAGTAAATAATATAATAATAGTATAAGTATAAGTATAATAATAATAATCATAATAATTAATAATAATAAATAATAAAATTAATAATAATACATAATAATAATACATCAATAATAATAATCATAATAATAATAATAATAATGAAGGATGAAAGAGGACTTTCGCGGACCGTTGTATTTAATATAGGACGGTTTTCGGGACATTGTACCGCGTTATAAGAGGGTAATAAACACATACCTCGTGTTATTAATATCATATAACTAATCATAATAGTAATAATCACAATGAATATATGGTTTTTAAGACAATAACATAAGCCGCTTTTAGGGCGACCATAGTTATTGAGTCATAGCAGGTTGTCGAAAAAGTTTTGCCCGACTGGGGTTCGAACCCAGAACCTCGGCTTAACGTGCCATAGCTATACCAAATTAAGCTCCGGGACCACAGAACACCCTTTAGGAAACTGCTATTTGTTGTGGACTGCTTGACTTTACATGACATAAATCCAGAAGGACGGCCATGTAGTGTCAAATCTGGAAAGATTGCATGGATAAATCAATCAACTCATCTCCATGAGTTGGGTAGTATGATATATGGTTTTAGAGCATAAGCCCGCTTTAAGGAAATAGTTATTGATTCATAGCAGTTGTGAAAAGTTTGCCCCGGACTGGGGTTCGAAACCAGAACCTACGGCTTAAACGTGCCAAAGCTCTACCAATTAAGTACCGGGACCACAGAACAATCCTTTAGGAAACTGCTATTTGTTGTGACTGCTGTTGGACTTACATGACATAAAATCCCAACAGAAGACGGCAATGTAGGCTGTTCAAATCTGAAAGATTGCAGGGATAAATTCCAATCACATCTTCATCTCATGAGTTGGGTAGTATGAATATATGTTTTAAGCATAAGCCCGCTTTTAAGGACATAGTTATTGATCCATAGCAGTGTCGAAAAGTTTGCCGCCGGACTGGGGTTCGAACCAGAAACTTCCGGCTTAAACGTGCCATAGCTCTACCATTAAAGATAACCGGGACCACAGAACAAACCTTTAGGAAACTGCATTTGTGGAAGGTTGACTACATGACATAAATCCAAACAGAAGCGTGCAATGTAGCTGTCAAATCTGTTTCAAAGCTGCATGGATAAATTCAATCACAATCTCATCTCCAGGAGTCGGGTCAGTAGGGAATAATATGGTTTTTAAGCATAAGCCCGCTTTTAAGGACATAGTTATTGATTTTCATAGCAGTTGTCGAAAAAGTTTGCCCCGAATGGGGTTCGACCCCAGAACCTCCGGCTTAAACGTGCCATAAACTCTACCAATTAAGCTACCGGGATCCACAGACAAACCTTTAGGGAAACTGCTATATTGTTGGGACTGTTGACTTAACATGACAGGTTCTGCGGTTTCGAACCCCAGTCGGGGCAACATTTTCGAACAAAACTGATATGGAATCAATAATAATAATGATAATAATAATAATAATAATAATAATATAAGAAATAATAATTAATAATAATAATATTAATAATAATAATAATAATAATAATAATAAAATCATCATCAATAAAATAATATTTTTTTGTTTTTTTTTTTTTTTTTTTTTATTGGAAGTAGCATATTTTAAATACATGATTAGTTCAGTATGGAAACGAGTCCACAAGCCACACAAGCGGCTTAGCTGTGGGGCTAAAAAACATTGACAGTAATAAAATAACCAGACTCCAGACTTATATAATGATATAAGTTACAGGAAAAAAAAAAAAAAAACCAAACAAAATACCTCAACCAAAAAACATACAGAAAACTTGAACAGAATAATAATACACTGAAAATGAAACTTTCTAAAAATTACTAACGCATCCCACTGACATGCAATGTCTGTTTATATAACAAAAAACTTTTAACTCATTCTTTACCTACTATGTGATCTCTACTCGTAAATATTTGGGAATTTTATTAAAAGTAAAAAAGTACACTGTATTGCAAAGCTCTTTTCCCATACTTATTGTTGTAAGTTGGTATTTTCAAATACTCTGCCTCCCTGGCGCAGATTTGTATTATGACTAACAATAGTTTTAAACGAATTATTTCAAATAAAATTTAACTAAATAATTGTAAGCTGAACAGTACATTTACAGGTAAAACATTTACAATATGTATATAAAAAACATAAGTGTGATACCTGAACATTTTTCTTATAAGGGGTATTAAACAAACCTTCTATTTTGCAGTGAAATAATATATTTTAAATTTAAAATGATGCATTGCCCCATGCAAGAGGGCATATGATATGACTGACTCAGCGAGTGCTATGTAACGCGTTCGAGTAGGAGTATAAGGAAGTACATACTTTAGTTTATAAATCTGATGGAAACCACATGATCTAAGCCGCCTACTCACTACTTACTATATTGAAACATCCCAACTAAAAATTTTGGTCTATCAACACCCCCAAATATCATGACTAAAACAGATTCTATTTATTAATCACAATTACAGTTTATGAAATTTTTAAAAAAAACCCATTTTTTTTTTTTTTTTTCATATGATGAACAGATCATGCAAACAACAAAGGAATGAGTTATAATATTTATATTAGCATATGGTCGGCATTGTGAGGTGAAGGAAATATGCACAATCCTTTGTTTTAGCTGAGTGTAAGGATAAGCTCATCGGTGTGTCCATTTTAACATTTATAATAAAATCTTCCTGTAAAAATCTTTCAGCCTTTTATGTTTTTGTGAATTGCTACCAATGCTGAGTTCATCAGCAAAGGAAAAAAGAAAAAACATTTTACTTATGTAATGTACCATACAGTTAAACATTTATATTAATACAGAACGGGCCTAAAATAGATCCTGCGGTTACACCTGCTGAACATACTCTGGCTCGCACTCTCCACACTCTCCTACTCGCACAAGAATTTTTCTATTTGAAAAACTCATTAGATTTAAACCAATGCCAAAAGAGCCTCTAACGCCAATTCGTTCTAAAGCAACCAACATTTTTTTGTGATTCAGATATCGAAGCTTTAGTGAAGTCAATAAAAATACATAAAATGTGACAGTTTTGTTAAGCTTAGAGTGGACTACAATCAGCAAATTTACAGCAAAGCTGAAGTACTTTTCCCCTTTGAAAATCCGTATTGATTTTTCTTGATAATATAACACTTTTCTAAATATTGTACTAAAACATTGGCAACATATCTTTCCATTATCTTTTCAATACTTGGCCAAAATGGCAATTGGTCTATAGTTTAGAGTATTCCGGGGGTTGGAAAAAAAATTTCCCTTTTTATAATGGGATCAACAAATGAGGTCTTCAGTTTGTTCCGGGCACCACCACCTCGGTAGAGACAAGTTAATTAAAAAGCGCAATTACAGGGCTTATCCATTAGAACTTAGAAATATTTTCAGTCCTTAACTCGTCTACCGTCAATGCCGCTTGCTTATTTGTACTCATGTGTTGAAATTTCTTTAACCGCTACTTCATCGATTGGAGGTATGTACATTTTGGTGTATGTCCATAGATTAGGGTGGGTGATTGTTACCTATCATCGTTTCAAACTCGTTACGACACACGCACGTCACAGTTGTGTATATTCTTCTCAACATCATACAATAAACGATTTTTGCCAAATCAAATTTATTGCGAGAACAGGTTTCACTCTCTGTCTTCCCAGGAATCGGCTAATAAATACATCCACAGACTTTTTTTCGCTTACTATTATTTCATTAATTGACTTGCCACGTGTCTTTGATATTATGTTTAATTTTCGTTGAATTAAATTTTATAGTATGGATTTTGCAACATGTATTTTCTTGTTTACTTATTCCTGAAACAAGTCTACCATGTCTATAAATATCTTTTTAAGAATTAATTCATTACAATTTTTCCACTTTCAAAACAAATTGTCTCTTTCCTTGTAACTCTAAAAGTTCCATTGCTTACCACTTCTTATTAGTCGACATTAACTTTATATTTTTATGATAATCGCCTTCTCATATGCCGTTTGAATTCATTATTATGATAGAGCATCGTACAACTGACCAACATTAATTACTCGATATTACTTTTGCCAACTGTACAGATTTTAATTGAGTTGCAGTATATTTTCATTCAACATGTTTTTATTGTAGTGTTTTCATCGGAACATCACCTTGTTCTCCTACACGTATTGATGCGCTTATCATGTAATGGTCACTGACTTTGACGTTATAAACGGCCGTAACGTATGTAGCTCGATACCTGTAAATAAACATGGTCAATCACGTACTGGTTAACCTACATTAACGATTTCCTCCCGCGTAGGAACTGTTAATACAGGAATGAATCCCTTTGCAGCAAGGGACCGCTACATATAATTGGAACTACGTTATCACGTTGCTTGAGAATGTCCAAGATTGACATCACCATAGACACTGCGTATTTATCGCCAAACCTTTCCCAATAATCCAATTTCCTCAATAAAATCATATATGGATGCATTATGGGGGGCTATAGATGCCACAGCAAAGCTATTTCAACTTTATTTCTAAAATTAATTTGCCAGATAGTCCTACCAAAGTTGCACAAATGGATGTATCTATAACATTCAAATTAATAACCATTTTTACACATTTTTACACAAACATTTTAATAATAATAATAATAATAATAATAATATAATATATAATAATATTATTTATTTTATTTTTTTTTATTTTTTTTTTTTTTTTTTTTTATTTTTTTTTTTTTTTTTTATTTTTTTTTTTTATTTTTTTGTTATTTTGATTTTTTTTTTTTCTTTTTATTTAATTTTTTTTTTTTTTTTTTTTTTTTTTTTTATTTTTTTCTTGTTTTCTTTTTGCTCACTTTATTTTTTTTTTTTTTTTTTTTCTTTATTTTTTCTTTTTTTTTTATTTTTTTTTATTTTTTTATTATAGAATAATATTCATGACATTTTTTAAAAAAAAACAATTGAACATCGTTGTCCACAAAGCCACATAGCGGCGTGTCTGTGGATATGAACATATTATATTGATAACATGGATCAGACAGACTTAATTAAATTTTAATGTTATTACACAAATAAGTTCATAGGCTAAATTAAAACTGAAATGTAAATATTATACAAACAACGAGATACGACGTTACAATACTGGAATATTTACTAATTGAATTTGATATTGACAGGCGAGAACATTCTTAACATGTAAAAAGCGCGACTGTATAACAAAGGAAATAGTTTTAAATTAATCAAATTAAATGATTTATAAGTAAATCAAATAGGCCTTATCAAGGACAAAAAGTAAGTAAATTTTAAGTTTATTTTTAACCTCACTATACGATTGCAAATCTTCAATCCTCTGGTAATTGATAAAGTATGCGGAAAGGAATACTCAAGAGTTCTCTGGCCGTACTTATTGACGTATTCTGGAATATCAAAATTTAGTTTTAACAAAAATCTGTATTATATTGATGCTCATTGCGTGAATTTTGTAGATGTCAACTAAAATAATATTTAACGAATAAGGCTAATCGATACAGTAAAGAAAGAACACAGCCAATCAAAAAGCAATATGTGATACAAGTCATGTGTATGGAAAACGATTGAGTTTTTATTTCAGGGATAATGAGTTTAACATTTTATTTTGCAACACTGAATGGGTTTTACAGTGAAATGTTACTCGCATTGCCCCATGCTAATAGACATAAGAAAATTATGATTCTGCCAAGGAGATATAAACAGTTCGCAAGGTCAGTATATAGGCAAATATATTTTAATTTTACTAATTGAAATGCGCAACTTCTAAGCTTTTTGCAAACTGAATCAATGTGAGGCTCCAACTAAATATTTATAATACGTCAACCCTAGATACAGTGAGTATCACACATCGATCTCCTCAACACATTTCACATATCACCACACTATTACTAGTATGCAAACATCATTGAATGGACTTTATATGTGAATGCTATCCGAACGTGACATCATTAAAAAAGGCGAGCAAATGTTACAACTTGAGTTTTAATTGAATTAGGGTTACTTCACAATCGTGAGCATAACACGCCAATCTCCTGAAATCGCGTTAAGTTTTGTTCTGCAACTTTATAACATCTTATGAACAGAGATTCGAGCAGCGTCGTCGGCGAACATTAGTATAACACAGTGCATTAATATATTTACAAATTTCGTTTACGTAGATCCAAATAAGAAATTGGTCCAAAATGAGCCTTGCGCTACACCAGTATTAGAGTCTCTTCTCGTAGCTGCGAAGAATCCCTATTTTAACCACAATCTTCCTACTTTTAAGGTAGCTTCTAACCAGTTCAACAGATTACCACGTATTACAATATTTCAAAACAATCCAAAAAGGTTTCTCATGGTTAAACGTATCAAAACTGTTCTTATAAATCTATAACAACTAGCTAACACGTGGAAGTTGTCATTAATTTGAATTATCAAATTGAAAAGCGCACAAGGAGATCGGAAGTGCTTTTTACCTTTTGAAACCCATATTGCTCTTATTAATTGATATTTAAATTTTTCAAGATATGTTGTTAATGATCTGCACTACAATCGTTCCATTATTTTCTATGACGGGTAACAACGCAATTTGGTCTATAATTTTCAAAAGTGTGGATCCCCCCTTTTTTTGTATATGGGTCCACTACTGATATTTTTAGCTTATCAGGCACAAACGCCTTCTTTTATAGACAAATTCATGAAGTGAGCAATTACCGGAGATATAAGGTCGCATATATTTTTAAATCTACTAACCGGATACCGTCAATTACCAGGTGATTTTTCAGAGTTCATCTCTGCAATTATAGGTCGCAACCCCTTTAAACGGATACACGTGGCAATACATGGATGCCAATCTGTGAAGCTTTGGGGCATAGTTTTTGCAGTTTTAATTTCACAGAATGTTCAATTTCAACCTCGTTTGTAAAAGAATCAGCAAATTATTAACAATTTCCTTCTGAGGTGTGTTTTTTGCCTAGATGGTATTTACTACCTCATCGACGAACTTTCTCTTCTTTCCTTAGAATCGTTTATGCGTTTGCCACGTCTCTTAATATTATTCGATTTTGTTTAATGGCTCTTGTAGTACTTTCGCTTTGCATTAAAATGAGTCTACACTTTGTTCTGAATATAACATTAATCATGCCTAAATCTTGTGTTGAAGGGTAAACACATCAGCTTGCTTTCATTTTAAATAATGAATCTCATCTGGATAATTAATTTTCCAGGTCATCAGACATCCACGTCTTCCGAATTCTATTGTTGTTTGAGATTTCGTAAACGCGGCATGTTGTAACATGAGTCAAACGTCTGAGCAGATAACATGTATAATCGCACACAACTATAACATTTAATAAAATCAGCCCATTGAACGGAATGCAAGTATTTAGAAAGATACTTTTATTATATTTATAACATCCCTTTCAAAAATGTTTCATTTTTTTAGTGTGATCTCGCCTCCCACTAAACTGAAATGAAACAATGTTCAAGTAATGGGTTCAGATATTTGTGTTGTGCATATTGCAGATGAGTTACCTTAGAATTACATCTAACAATATTGATCAAATCACAAGATTGTCTTTAAATATCCTCCACAATCTCCTCCCGTGTGTGGTTTTTTTAATGTAACTTCTAAAACCAGTAGAACACAACACATTAGCGTACCTTTGGACTAATTCATTACTTTCCATCTACAGGTTAATATTACGTCAACCCAATATGGACAACATTGCTGTTGTGATGTCATCCACGAACGACTCCAAACTCGTCAAAGAAAAACGACCTTGCTGTGTATTGTGGCCGGTATATAGCCAGCAACATCCAACACTATGTTATCAGGGGAAGGTGAGCCTACAGTAATACACCACAAACACGAGTGAACGTATTCACGCACTGCTTCAAAGTTAATACTAGATTTCACAAAACAATCCACAAACCTCCGCCTCTCCTTCCTTTTCCGGAACACTATAAAACTGGTATAACCATCAACTCAAATGACACTCATTCTTCAGATATGGAAATATCACTCAGACTAAACAATCAAAATTGCCCTATATGTTTTCTAAGTACCAAACCTTGTAGTTCATCCCAGTGTTTTTTAAGACTTATATTGAGGTGTAACAAAATATGACGTGATTTCTCTCAACCAGCAAGTCCAAATCACTTACCACCACTTCTTAACTTCTTGTCCCGCTACTTTTTATTGTTTTTTATCCGTTTTTTCTCCTTCCGTTTATTTTCAGGTTCTGTGTTATATCCGTTAGGCCAGTCGGTGTATTGTTTTCGCATTCCCGTTTTCATGCAAATGAGTTGTAGGTCGTTGTCGTCCTTTACTTTGAATGACTGACGGGTAGTTTTTCGTCTTTGCGCACAAGACCTGTTCTCTCTTCCACCACAACGAACTTGAATCGGCGTCCTTGCTCCGACTGCTGCGCTTCAAAGCAGGGACTACGGTAGTAGGGAGATAGATTATCACCTATGAAGATATTTTCGTATTCTGCGTGCATTGTCCCCTATAATATTTGCGAGCTCTTTACACTTTTTCTTGCGCCTGGCTTAAAGTACTTCTTCGCGCTTTTTCCTAGGAACGCAAATTGCACGAATATCTCGGTGGGTAATCCTGCGTCCGTTGTTAGGCAACTTGAGCAGTTCAATGTCACTACTAACTAAATTCACATTAATTTGTTAGCAACTGTATAACTATGTCTTCAACGCTTTCGCCGCTAGTTTCTCAACGTTTACACCTCGTATTTTTATTACGGCTGTAATGTTCAAGAAAATTAACCCGAATTCAGCGTGGATACTGAACATTCTTGCCGCTGACTCACGCTCAAGTTCTTAACTCTATCTTAGCTTTTGTTAGTTTGTCGAGAATTTCATGAAGTTGGGCGTCCATGCTTTTTTAACGTGCAGCTACGCTTCCATCACTGTTACAACATTGACGCCCCCGCATTCTTTACCTCGCACGACATTAACACATCGCCATCTGTGGTTTTTGGGAGTGCGATTTTAGATTTATTGTGGATTTTCGAACACCGGAACAATCGTAATGGTCGCCACCATCACAACCGTGGCAAACCAAAAAAGTCACCGTCGCTCGGCAACTCTAGAAAAACACTCCGCGCAGTATACTCATCTCAAACTCACGATATGATCGAGCAGCAGCATGTCAATCCTGAAACACGTCCGTCCTCTCCGCCGTCAACTGAACGAGTAATATAATAATAATAATATATATATAATAATAATAATAGTAATAGAATACTAATAATAATAATAATAATAATAATAATAATAATAACGAAAATAAGAATGATACTTCGAGATTCCGAGGGACAGCTTCCATCCTGAAATGGTTTTCGTGGTTTCCATAGTTCCGAAAAGAGCAAAGCTAGGATGCGACGAGAAATCGGCTACGACCGTACACAGCAGAAAGAAAAACATATCTACAAACTATATTATAAAATGACTTATTTTAGTTAGAGTTAAGACAAAGTAATAAGTAGGCTATGTAATACTAGATACACATGGAATTACTTGAAGTAAGTCCGTTTACAACATGTTAGCTCGGTTTTGACCGAGTGTATGAAAACACCATAAAATAATAATAATAATAATAATAATAATAATTTTTTTAAAAAAATTTATTGAAGCAAGAAACTAATTTGGAACAATATTCCCACACATTTCCTCCCACTTAGCCAAATGGCTCATCAGTGGGTCACATGTTAACACATCTCATTTGTAGCGTAAGGCTTAATACAATAAAATCAAAATATTCAAACTATTAAATGAATATACGGTGCTACATAAGAATCAATACAAAAACATAAATACCTAACACCCTTTAACAAAAACATACACAAAAATAGATTTTACAGGAAATGACTAAATTATAAATTATTAATTATTCTTTTACCTACACACAGGAGTCGTTTCAAAACCATAAAATATCTAGAAAACCCTAGGATGAAAAGACTAAATTGAGCATGAAGGAAGGTTGTTCAGGTAGTGCGATTTTACTATATTCTTTATTAATGAAATTTTGCCAATGATAATATTTCAAGCCGGCAATGAATTAAAAAACTTTAGGTATAAGATAATGTTTGTTTTCGGGCATTGGAACCACAAATTTTCCTTTACTAACAAGTCTCGTTCCCTTATTATGTAAATATGGTTTTTTATGTTCATTATTAAAATAATACTTTAAAACCAACCGATAATTAAACATGGCTTTCAACGGCAGTATAGAGCAATTCACAAAAACTTCATCTTTTTCTTTGATGCTATTGCTAATACTTTTTAGGGCAAACTATTTTTAATAATGTATTTTGAATTTGATTAATCGTGTTTATTATATGAAAAGACGCGCTTCCCCATGAGAGCAACGCATATGACATATGCAATATAAACTTATCTTAGCATATCATCAGACAATACAGGTTTTAGTTTAAAACAATTGATATCACACGAGGGGAGTTTCAAACAAATTTTAGCCCAAAGTAAAAATAATAAAAAATAAAAATAATAATAATAAATATTTAAAAAATAATAATAAAAATAAAAAATAATAATAAAAATAATAAAAAATAAAAATAATAATAATAAAAATAAAATAATAATAATTTTTTTTTTTTTTTTTAATTCTTTAATTACTTAGTGTACATTTTTTATTTTTTGGGTCCAAAAACCCTTTAAAAATAAGTTTGTCTGGGGTTTTAAAACCACGACAATGTGTAAAATTTCATAAAACCCAAAGGTGGGGTGCAAATTTATTACAACAATAAAAAAAAAATGAAAAAACTCAGTGGAACCCCGTCCTGTATAACAAAATAAAAAAAAAAAAAAACTTGAAATTAAATAAAAAAAATATTTTACTTAAGGTAAAAAACAAAAAAAAAACCCCCAGTTTTAGATGAAAAAAATTTAACATACTTGAAAAAAGTATCTAAATTTTTAAAAGACCCTCCAAAAAAAACAAAAAAAAAAACCCGTTTTGCCCATTCGAAATTTCCAAAATCTTAAAGCAAAAAAAACAGGATCATTATGAAAATAGAAAATTTTGAAAAAACTGCAATAAAAAATTAAAATTAAAAGAAAAAGGGGTTTTGGATAAGAAAAGGTTTTTTTGGTAGATTTGCACAAAAAACAATCGAGAAATAAACTTTAATTCAGTTTTAATGGCGAGATTTTTTTCCCAGATTACCAGATGAACCAGGTAGGCTGTTGAAAATAGCAGGGTGTAAAAAAAAAAAAATTTTCGTTTTCCATTTTTTTTTATTGAATTTGGGGCCAAAAAAGTATTCCCTCTTGATTTGGGAACCGCGAAAACCCCCCGTTTTTTCTTTTTCTTCAAGGTCTATTAAAATTTAAAATTTTTTAAAATTTAAATCTAATTTAAATATAGGGTCGGGAGTACATGCAAAGTGTATTTCTTTTGGTATGCTGTTATATCTTGGATTTCTTTTAAAAGAAATGGTGCCAAAAATTTTCTAATCATTGTTTTTTGGAAGGTTGGGGTTTTTAAAATTTAGTGGCTTAAAGTCCCAAAGCCCCAGGCCAAGAGGCCATAAAAGTTTGTTTTAATTCGGCGATCGCAGTGTAACTAATTTAAAAATTTTTAAAACGGAAGTCCCAAAATTTTAATTTGAAAAATTAAATGAACAGGATCTTAAACGTTTGCTTTAAGGAGAAAATATGCGGCCTCCACGACAAAAAATCATCAATTAAGAAAACCTAAAATAACAGGGCTGTAAAACAGACTCAATTTCCAACACTAACCGTACACGTTTTTTCCATTTACGATATCATCCAAACCCACCCCTAAAAAGGGGAATTTTTTTTTTTAAGAGGTTGATGCCTTTTTTCTGATTTAGAGGTGAGCAAATTGTAAATTTTTGATTTTTTCACCCTTTAATTTAAGGGAGATATAATGGGGCCGCCCCCACTTTTAATAATTGAGTGAAATCCCCTCCCAAAGTTTTGGGCCTTTTTTAAGTTCTTTATGAGCAAATAAAAAAACAGTATCGTAAGCCCATCATGAAACAGTACAGTGGTTTTACCCCAATTTTAGTAATTTTGGTTAACATAAATCGGGTTAAAAAATTTGGCCCCCTTTTAAAGGAAGACCCCGCGGTCCCCATCGAAACATCTCTAATTCACGGGAAGAATTCTCCAAATTTTTAACTGTTTTTTTCCCCGAGGGGGTTTAAAAAACTAGTGCCCCTTTTTAAAGGGTTTTGGGGCCCTCTAATCCCAACTTTTTAAAGGATTTTCCACAAATGTACGTTTTTTAAAGTACAAAATTGCTTTCAAAAAATCCAAATAGGGCAATAATGCTTTTATGGGGTTTAAATTTAGTTTTTTAAACGAAGCCCTGAGAATTTTACAAGCAAGTCCCCAAATGCATTTCCCTTTTTTGGGAAAAAAATTGGGAAATTTTTAATCAATGATAAAAATTTTTCCAGATGGGCAGACAATTGTCGGCTACAAAAACGTTTCAAGATTTTTTTCTATAAAAAAAAAAGGGGGGGAGGGGCTTTTGGGTCTAAAATTTGGGAATAAAAAAGATCCCCCTTTCCCTTATAGATAGACAACTACTAAATCTTTAAGTTTGGGGGAAAGGTTTCCCTGAATCAATCGAAAATTTACTTTTTTGGGGCCAAAAACTGGGCTAATCTAATATTTAAAAAAATTTTTAAATCCTGAATTTGAACCGCCCCCAGCCGGGCTGCCCCCTTATAACCATTTTTTCCTATAATTATTGTATTCGTTTTTTCACTTAGGGGGGGCCATAAAAAAGGAAATTTTTGGAAAAAAAGTTTTTTTTTAACGTAAGGGCTAGTACGAATCCCACCTTGTGTTAAAACCCCCCTTTAAATTTCTCTCACAAATGATTCCGCAAAAGTATGGGCACACCTTTTTTCACTGGTTTGTTTCCCCTAAATTTGGTTATAAATTTTACTTCATCAAACAAAAAGTTTTTTCTTTTTCCCCAAAATTTCCAATTAATTTTTCCCAAAGGTTTCTTTCAGATTTTTTCTCGAATTTATAATTGGTCTTTTTGGGAAATTTTAATTTTTACCCAAACCCCAATCTGTTTAGTTACCATTTTACCCCCCCAGATTTGTACTAAAATTTTATACATTGATTTGATAGCGGCGTCCCCTTAAAATTTTTTCCATTTCCTAAATAGGTACCCCTCCTTTTAAACCCCCAACTAATCCCGAAGGGTAATCCAACTTTTTTTTTTTTCATCTTTTTTTTTTGGGCCCGGCGGCACACTAGAAACTCTTTATAAAAACCCTTTTAAAGTTTTTAAACGCTTCAAAAAGTCTTTCAATCACAAATTTCCCAAATTAAAAGCGGGCCCAAATCAAAAATTCCAATTTTTCCCTTAGCACTCTTTCTTTAAAACGTTTTTTTTATGTGAAGGCCCCTTGGGTTTCGACTAACAGACGCAGGTGCAAACAAATCCGCTGCGATAATTAATGGTCGGAAATTTTTGTTGTGTAAATCATTGACCCAAACGGGTGAAAGTCAAACCACAAATAGTGACCCAATACACGACTGCGAGAAAAACTTTTTCCCGATACTTTTCTCTAGTAAACCCCCTTTCACAAAAATCAATAAACCGTTAGCCGCCAAACTTTTTTGTATGCAATCGTGTGTGCCCCGAGTCTTTTGGGGGACCCAATTTTTGGGTGTCACCTATTTTTTATTGAAATTTCTATAATTAGCATTTTGCAATAAAAAAACCTTTCCCAAACCCCCTTTCAAAAACTGACCTTTGGTATTATTTTCAGGGGGGCTATAGATCGCAGAATACAAATACCTTTTTAAACTTTTTGTGACGTAAGATTACAGATATACATTCAGAAAAATTAAATGCCCATTACTTTCTAAAAATAAAAAACAGTTTTAAAAATGAACAGCCCGCCCCCAATCCCTTAAATGAGTACAAAGGAAAAATTTAAATAATAAAAAATAAATTCTATTGAAGGAAGGGAAGAAGGTAAAGTTTTATAAATTTTTTGGGTTTCTTTAAAAGCTGAACGATTCATCAAAGGGGGCGAAAAAAAAGCTTAAATTATTTTTGGGAAGAGAGAAAAAAGAAATACGGGAAAATAAAAATTAAACGGGAAAAAAGTAAAGGGCAATTAATATTTTCCCCCCGGTCCCAGAAATTAATGTATTCTTTGGGTTTTTTAAAACCTGGACACAAACTGAGAGCAACCCAAATTAATCGAAAAAAAAGAACTTTTTTAACGAATACCGCCCTTCTTTTACCCGAGCGGGGGTTTTCGAACGCGACAAATTGTCTAGATTACGGGGGTGGAAGAGGGATTTTTTTGATTTAAATAACCCCCGTTTTAAAGCAAATCAATTTTTTAAAAGGGAATACTTTTTATATAAAAATACTTGCGTTCATACAGTTTAAAAGTGCAAGCGGATTCAACCAAAACCCGGGTTAGTCTGAAAAACAAATGACAAATTTTGTTTGAAAATCTCATAAGTAAATGAATAAAAAGGGAAGAAATGTGGCATGGGAGACCCCACACAAAAATTGCCCCGTGTTTATGTGACCCTGTTTCATCTAAAAAAATGGTTACAAGTAGGCGATTTTTTTGGAAAAACAGAGGATTTTTTTAGGGGCCATACAGGATCAAGAAATTGAAAAACAAAAAATTACAAAAAAGAACCCCCCCTTAAAAAACAATACAATTTGGATGATAAAGTAAAAAAGTGCCATTTGACCCAAAGGGGAAACCCTAGATCAAAGTAATATCGTGATGTAAAATTCTAAACCCAGTTTTGACATTTGCACAACATAATAAGGGTTCCAAAATAATTTTAAAACATCCCGGCCAAAAAAGGGGTTTGTTACCGGGGGAACATTTGTTTCCCGGACCCAAATACAAGTACCCAACCTGAAAAAGGGATTGGGAAAAATTTTAATTGGAAACTATATTATGAAGGGCCCCCTTTTTAAAGATAGACATACAACATAATAGGCCCCGTAAAACCCTTTTAATGGAAAAAAATCAAAAAGACAAACATTTTTTTATTTAAAGGGAGCCAAATTTCCCTAAGCCCAAAATATGAAACAAGGGGGGACAGAAAAGTAAGCCGCTTCTTGACTTAGGAACAAGAAATAAAGGGAAAAAGTGGAAAAAAATAAAATCATTTCAAAATCAAAATTTTTGTGTCCGCCAGGCCCGTTATACCAAACCCCCCCACACAATAGTTTAACCCAAAAAGGGCATTAACAAAAAAAATTTATTCATCAAAATGAAAAAAGCGGGTTTTTAATTTGTTAAAAACCATATATCCCCAAAATTCCCCAATGACAAAGGTTTTTTTAAAAAAGATTTTTTTTGTTGAATATTTTGTAAAGATTTAAGGGAAGGGTTTTTGAATTTAATTTTTTATTTTTAAAACGTAAAAATTTTTGGGAAAAATTTTGAATTTTCATGTTTTGTTTTTATTTAGGGACAAAGTATTGCTTGACATAGGGCCGCAACAATTTTGGGGATTTAAATTTCCCCCCGGTTTTTTACCCAATTTTGAAAACAAAGTAAATAAAAAAAATAATAATAATAAGAATAATGGTTTTTAAGCAAAGCCCCCCCTTTAAGGACTAGTTATTGATTGATGCGTTTTTTCGAAAAAGTTTTCCCCGGGTGGGGTTTGGAAAAAACCCCCCAACCTCCCCCGGGTCAAATTTCCATAGCCTTCTACCAATTAAGTACCGGGGCCACAGAACAACCTTTTTTTTATGTTTGTAAGTCAAAGGCCCAACAAAAAGCCGTTTCCTAAAGGTTTTTTTCTGTGGCCCCCAGCTTAATTTGGGAGAGCTATGGCACGTTAAAACCCGGGGGTTCTGGGTTTTAACCCCCGCGGGGCAAACCCTTTTTTCAAACTTTCTATCAATCAATAATAATAATAAAATAATAAAATAAATAATATAATAAAATAATATTTTAATAATAAAATTAATAATAATAAAAAATAATAAAAACTAAAATAAAATAATAAAAAAATAAATAAAAAAAAATATAATAAAGAAATAAAGGCCTTTTTTGCAAACCCCCCGCAGACCCTGCAATTTTTAAAAGTTTGCCCCCACTGGGGGGTTTGAAAAAAGAACCTCCGGCTTAAAGGCTAAGTTTTACCAAAATTTGGGCCCCCGGACAACCCGAACAAACCTTTTTTCTGCTAGTTTTTGGGGACTGTTGAATTCCATGGCATAAAAACCAACAGAAAACTGCAAAAGTAACGGTTAAAACTGAAAGACCCAGGATAAAAACCCAAACACATCCTTTTCCATGACTTTTTTATACGACAACCGCTATGAATCAATTAAAAAGTCCTTAAAAGGGGCTTATGATTAAAAACCATATTATATACCCCCCCCCCAGGGGGGATGGGGGGGTGATTGGGTTTCTCCCTGTGGTCTTTCAGATTTTAAAAGCTACATTGCAAATCTTCTGTTGGATTATGACAAAGGAAAGTCAACAGTCACAACAAAAAAAGCAGTTTTATGATTTGAAAAGGTTTTTTTCGGTTTCCCCGGGGGCTCAATTTGGGGGAGCTTTTGGGACGTTTAAAGGGTTTTTTAACCGCTAACTAAAAAAAAATTTTAAGGTAAATGAAAAAATTTGGGAAATTTAAAGAACAATTATCGGGGGCCCCCCAAAAACCTTTTCCCAAAAAAATTTTAAAACATGACATTTTTTGAGCTTTGGGGCCCTCGGCAAAAAACTCCCTTTAAAAAAATTTAAAATGGGGCGATCTTTTGGGCCCCGGGACCTTTGGGGGGGGGATTTTTTATCCCAAAAAAAAAATTTTGGGCCCTTATTTACGTACCTAAAAGCCCCTTTTTTGTAAAATTTTCCCTATATTTTTTTTTTTTGTTAACTTGGGCAAGTAGTTCGGTCAAAAAATGCTGATTACCAAAGGGTGGGGTTTTTGGGGAAAGAATATTTTTGCGTGGTTTTAGGGGATATTTTAGCACAGTTTCACGACACGATGTAACAAAAAGGTTCCTTTTAGATTTTTATTTTGCCTAGTACTATGGGGGCCCCAAAAAAAAGCAGGTTAAAACCGATTAATCAATTTCCAAAAAACCCCAAATTTTTGCAATTTCGGGTTTTAAAAATGAAAATTCGTGTTAAAAACACAGTTTTTAAAGATATAATTTTTTAAACGTCATTTTTTTGTCTTTTGATGTGTGGCAATTTTTTTTAAATTTTTTTTTTAAAATTTTTAGCCCCTTTAGCGGATTTTTGGGCCGAAACCCCCGTCGGGGGAAACTTTTACTCCCAAGCTATGAATCAAAAAATAAAATAAAATATAAAATAAAAAAATAATAATAATAATAATAATAATAATAAAAAATTAAAACAAATTTTCAATTTATAAAAATTATTTTTTTTAAGTTAAGACAAAGTAAAATGAATGAATAGGTACACTGGGAAATACCCTTTAGTAATCCGTACAAATGTTAGCTCCGGGTTTTTTACCCAGTTTGTATGAAAAATCCAAACAAATAATAATAATAAAATAATAAAATAATAAAATATTAAAAATAATAAAAAAAATAAAAATAATAATAAAAAATAATAATAAAAATAATAATTAAAATAATAAAAATAATAAAATAATAAAAAATGAAAATAAAGTTTTTAAGGCAAGTCCCCTTTAAGGCATGTTTTTTGATTCTAGCGTTGTCGAAAAAATTTGCCTCGAGGGGTCCCAACCCAGAATTTTTGGGGTTAACGGCCCTAGCTCTACCAATAAGCTACCCAGAAACAGAACAAATCTTTTTAAATGCTAGTTTTTGTAATGTTTTACCCCCATGACATAAAGACATTCATGGAGGTAACATTTACAACAACAGCCTTACAAATTTACTAACCCTTTATTTTGCTAATCCAAGGGTTTTTTTTTCCTTTTTCC